>CAUYMX010022952.1:0-24097 GCA_963573855.1 Lepilemur septentrionalis | reverse complement strand
GCTCTATATCTCTATTTTTGTACCAATGTGGTATCTTGGTGACTGTAGCCTTGTAGCAGAGTTTGAATTCTAGTAATATGATGCCTCCAGTTTTGTTCTTTTTGCTTAAGATTGCTTTGGCTATTTGGGCACTTTTCTGGTTTGAAATGAAGCATAGAATTATTTTTTCTAGATCTGTGAAATATGTTGTTGGTATTTGATGGAGATTACACTGTATCTGTAAATCACTTTGGATAGTAAGGACCTTTTAACAATGTTGATTCAATCAATCCATGAGCATGATGTTTTTCCATTTGTTGGTATCATCTTCAATTTCTTTCCTCAGTGTTACATAGTTTTCTTTGTAGAGATTTTTCACCTCCTTGGTTAAGTATATACATAGGTATTTTATTTTATTTGTAGTTATTGTGAATTATATTGAGTCTTTGATATGATCCCAGTTTGACTGTTATTGATGTATTGGAATTGTGTACATTGATTTTGTAACCTGGGACTTTGCTAGATTTATCAATTCCATGAGTCTCTTGGTGGAGTCTTTGGTGTTTTCTAGATATAAGAGCATATTGTCAGCAAAAAGCAATAGTTTGACCTCCTTTTTCCTGATTTGGATACTCATTATTTCTTCCTCTTGCCTCATTCCTCTGGCTAGGACTTCCAGCACTATGTTGAGTAGTAGTGGTGACAGTGGGCCCCTTTGTCTTGTTCCAGTTTTTAGTGGGGATACTTTCAACCTTTTCCCATTCAATATGATGTTGGCTGTGGGTTTGTCATATATGATTTTTATACTTTCGAGATGTGTTCATTCTGTGACTAGTTTGTTGAGATTTTTTATCAAGAAAAAAAAAATCAAAAATCCTCATTTAAAAATGGGCAAATGACATAAACAGAAATTTTCAAAAGGAGATAGACAAATGGCCAATAAACATATTAAAAAATGCTCAACATCACTAATTATCAGGGAACTGCAAATTAAGAACACAATGAGATACCACCTGACCTGAGTTAGAATGTCTTTTATTAAAAAGTCCAAAAAGAATACATGCTGGTGTGGATGCAGAGAGAAGGGAACACTTATGCTGTTGGTGGGTCTGCAAATTAGTACAACCTCTATGGAAAATAGTATGGATAGTCCTGAAAGAACTAAAAGCAGGCCTACCATTCAACCCAGCAATCCCACTACTGGGTATTTAACAAAAGGAAAAGAAGTCATTTTATCAAAAAGACACCTGCACGTGAATGTCCATTACAGCACAAGTCACAATCACAAAGATGTGGAATCAACCCAAGTGCCCATCAATTCGTGACTGGATTAACAAAATGACATATATGTATATCATGGAATACTATTCATCCATGAAGACAGATGAATTAATACCTTTTGAAATAATTTGCATAGAACTGAAGACCATTTTCCCATGTGCTGTATCTAAGGAATGCAACAACAAACATCATGTGTATTCACTATTAAATTATAATTAACTGATGAACACACATGTGCACAGGGAAAAGTAAAACTCAGTGGAAATCAAGCAAAGGGGAGGGGGAAAGAGGGGATGAGCAAATCCTACCTAATGGGTACAATGAACATTATCTGGGTGAAGGGCACACTTATAACCCTGACTAAAGCATTACAAAAGCTATCTATGTAATCAAAAACATTTGTACCCCCATAATACTTTGAAATAATAAAAAGAAATTGGGAAAAAACAAAAGATAAAAACATTTAAAAATTTATTGAGACTTTTTTTGTGGTCTAACATATTGTGTATCTTGGAAAATATTTCATGTGCTAATGAGAAGAATTTTTCAGTGGTTGGGTAGAATGTTCTGTACATGTCTGTTAGGTCCATTTGGTCTAATGTCCAATCGATGTCCAGTGTTTCTTTCCTTCTCAGTGATCTGTCTAGTGATGTGAGTGGGGTATTGAAGTTCCCCACTACTGTTGTCTTGCCATCTATCTATTTATTTAGGTCTAGTAATATTTGTTTTATAAATCTGAGTGATCCAGTATTGGGTGCATATATATTTAGGATTGTTGTATCCTCTTGCTTAATTGATATTTTTATCACTATATGATACCTTCTTTGTCTTTTTTTACTGTCCTAATTTAAAGTCTGTTTCATCTGATATACATATAGCTATTTCTGCTTGCTTTTGGTTTCCATTTGCATGGAATATATTTTTCTAAGTGCCTTTACAGGTAAGTTGAGTTTCTTGTAAGCAACATAATTAGGTTTATATTTTTATCCATTCTGCTAATCTATACCTTTTAAGTAGAGCATTTAATTCATTTATGTTCAAGGCAAAAATTGAAGGCTTATTTCTACTCAATGTTGGGAGTAACAGTGAAGATAGAGAGTTTTAATTTAGATAGATAACAATTTGAACTGACTGAGTGTAGCATGACCTGAGTGTATTAATTACAGATAAAGCTACTGTTATATTTGAACTTGTTTTCACTAGTAGACAACGGGCATATATTTCCTAATCTTTAATTACATCAATAAAATATACCCAGTCATAAAGTCTTTCATATAATGTAATAGCAAAGATGAACTATGTATCTTACTTGGCCAATCTTGCAAGAAAGAAGCAACATAATATTTTTTTAAGGGCGAGTTTGGAGTTTTAAGTAGCCAGAACAGTGGAACTCCATTGGAAATTTGCTGAAATCTTGAGGAAGTCTATGTTTTCTGGCTTAGGGCATGATGCTGAGTTGTAAAGAAGACACTGGATATAATTTTTTAGATATGGAGTTATAGTGAAGCCACAATTCAAAGTTAAATTATAGGGGCAAAGAAATGTTATTTCTAGAAAAAATCTATTAGAAATCATTAATTCTGCAGTACCACAGAGACCTGGTGAAATATGAAAGTATAATTTCTCTTGCCTGACAGAGCAGAATGAGAGCAGTAGTAAATGAGGTTAAATCATAATTTTCTTTTCATTTTCTAGGTCAACTGACCCTAGATTCATCTTTGACATTCATGCTAAACTTACCACCTATGCAAACACAATATTACAGTGTGAAGTTAGGAGTATATGAGTTTAATATTGCTTTACCAATTTATTTCTGGGACAATATAATTCCATGATTATGATAGTGATCGTGATTGTTAGCAAAGTTATGATCCATGGCCTTCATGACTTTGCTAACTATGACTTTTTATATTATGTTATATTATGCATTTGTGAATTACTTAAAATTCAATTGCTGTTTTCTACTTGACTCTTCTAGGAACTAATATAGTTCTACTAGGAACTAATATAGGCTACATTCATATTATCTATAGAAATTATCAGTCTGAGTTTAAAGAGTACTATATATATGCTATTTCTAGGTATGGGGCTAAAATATATACATGGAATTTCTAGTTGAAACTATTTTTTAACAGTTTTAGTTGATAATGATACTGAGTCCAAGATATTTTCTAAATAAATAGAAATATAAAGAGAGAAACTGCCTGGTAATTGGAAAACAAATTATATATCTTTTAAAGTCTAATTTTTCATGGTAAAGGGAAAAGCAGTTTGACTCTTGTCTATGTGGCTCTTCTCTTAGTTTTGATTTTTTAACACCAAAGGAGATTTGATTAATTTTATTTATCCTTTATGCACCTTACTTGTATGAATTTTCAAAGCAAACTCCTACAGTGAGAAGGGATTTAAATCTCCATATATTCAATCCTCATTATAAAATAAACACCCTTTGCCATTAATTGCTTTTTCTTGGGAAATAGTTCTATATTGATCCATATATACCATGTCTCTTAAATTTGCTTATAGTGTGATTCTCCAGTATTAATAAGTAAAGCAATAATGATATATACTGTCGTGTGGTTATATGAAGACTTTTTTTTCCTTCTTGATCCTCTTGTCATGTAAGTTCAATGGAAGTGGAGTCTATCTGGACACAAGATAGGTCAATCATTATTTTTAGAATGTGATTAATGAAACCACTCTTCCTATGTCTATAAAACCTCTTACTGGAGTTTATACAGTAGATTCCTTTTTTCACAGCTGTTCTGACAGCACAGAAAGCAACAACATTGCAAAGTTGAAATGTGGTCTTTGTGGAAAGTGAATTGGGAAGTAAGTTTAAAATATGATAATATGTTGAGTTTGTTTTTGCTCTGTCCAAAAAATAATTATACTCATTTGTTTTCATCTTTAAAAAAGCTATCACTTCACTGTAAACCTAATTATAAATATGCTAAAATTTCATGTAAGTTACAAGCTTCTCATTTTTTATGTGCTGCTTTCAATATTTTCATAAATGTTTACAAGCATCTGTGATTTATAATTTTTGATGTCTTTGTCTTCTTTAGTTTATTTTCTGTTACTTATAACAGACACCTGAAACTGGGTAATTTATTTAAAAAAATGAAATTTATTTCTTACAGTTATGGAGGCAAAGAAGTCCAAGGTTGAAGAGGCACATTTGATGAGAGCCTTCTTGCTGCTGAGGATTCTCTGAAGAGTCCAAATTTGGCTCAGGTATCACATGCTGAGGGGGTGGAGTGTGCTAAGATACTAGCTCATGTCTCTTTTCCTCTTCTTATAAAACTACCAATTCCACTCTCATCACAACCCATTAATCCATTAATCTGTAAGTGAATTAATCTATTTATTAAAACAGAACTCTCACAATTCAATTACCTCTTAAAGATCTCATCTCTCTATTCTGCCACATTGGAGAATATGTTCAACATGAGTTTTGGAGGGGCCATTCAAACTATAACACTTCGTTTTCACAAAATTTCAAATCTCTATGTGAGAGTACTTCTACCCTCAGCCACCAAGAGATGCACAGACTAAAACATACAGAAAAAGAGATGATAAAAATAAGTTTGATAAACACCATTTTGAACCACTTTGACTCTCATAACTCCTGCTGTGATTCAACAGATGAGCTTAAACTATTATATATTTAACTCCTTTCATGAATTGGGAACTGGTAATAGTTTATAACTCACATGTTTATCAGCTACTTCAATATTCCAGTAAAATCAAGCATGTGATTCATCCAGTTAAAACTTAATTTCTGCTAATTTTTTTTCTGGATAGAGTGATGATATTAGCAAAAAGAGTTAGGAGATTTTAAAAAATTAGACATCTCAAATATTACAGGAACAACAGATACTATTTAAAGAATTATAGAAGTAGTTCTTGCTTTTCTTTCATTTCTTAGGCTTCATGGTGGGAAATGGGTTTTGAGACAATAGTTATAAAGCAATTGGTTCAAAATTATTCAGAGTAGAACTAAAAATTTTGTAATAATAATAGAGTCTTGAAACTGATACTATCCTGAAACATCACCAGTTTCAGGCACTTAAGAAATAAACCTAGATATGAGAGAGAGATAAAGGGACTTTTCCCCTTTGTGTGAAAATGTGGACATGGCAAAAGAAGGTAATGCCCTGTGAGTCATACTGGAGAATGAGAAAAAGGAAAACAAAATTAATTGGATTAATTCTTGTTTAAAGCTTACTATTTTGTTCAGTATTAATTGTTGCATTAATTTTAATTTTATTTTTTTTCCAAATATTTATTGTTATAAAAAGATGTACATGGGTCATTGAGTACAAAAGTAATTTCCCAACTGAGCATATAATTCTAGTTTTATGAATATACACTGTTATCTTCTATATTACATCTATACCTTCTGTCTTCTTTTGGAAAGTTTCTGTTCATATCCTTTGCCCACTTTTTGATAGGATTGTTTGATTTTTTTTCTTGCTGATTTTCCTGAGTTCTAAATAGATACTAGTTATCAGCCCTTTATCAGATGTGTAGCTTGCAAAAATTGAAAATTTGTAGTTTTTTATCAAACTTGAAAAGTTGTTAGCCTTGATTCTTCTAATATTTTTTCCATTCTTACCCTGTTTGGAGACTCCAATTAAACATATATTAGGCTGCTTGAAATTGTCTCACAGTTCACTAATACTGATCTCAGTTTTAAAAGTTTGGTTTTTTTCCATGTTTCATTTTGGGCAGTTTCTATTGCTACTTCTTCAAGTTTATTAATATTGTTTTTTCTGCAAAGCCTAGTTTGCTTTTAAGCTTATCCAGTATATTTTCCATCTAAGACTTTGTACTTTTCACTTCTAGAAGTTCAATTTGAATTTTTAAAATATTATTCACGTCTCCACTTAACTTTTTGAACATATGGAACACAGTTTTAATAGCTGTTTAATGTCCTTGGTCTGCTGACTATAATATCTATGTCAATTCTGGTTTAGTTGTGATAGATTAATTTTTCTCCTCATTATGGGTTATATTTTTCTACTTCTTGGCATGTCTGGTAATTTTTTTTATTGGATTCTAGACATTGTGGATATTATTAATACCTTTTTAAAATTCCTACACATATTCTTTTTGAGCTTTGTTCTGGGGCATAGTTAAGTTACTTGGAAACAGTTTGAATATTTCAGGTCTTGCTTTTAGGTAGGACTTGAGCAGCATTTAGACTAGGGCAGGATTTGTCAACTTCAGTGCTACTGTCACTTTGTACCAGATAATCCTTTTTTGTAGGATATTTAGCAGGCTCTACCCACTAGATGCAACTAGTAGCCTCCTTATGTGATGACAAAAAAATATATCTCTAGACATTGCCTAATGTCTCCTGCAGGTAAAATTACCCTGGTTGAGAATCACTTGTGTAGGATTAATTTTGCCCCACCCCTGAGGCAAGATCCTTCTGAATATTCTATTCAGTGCCCTGTAAGGTTTTGCAGTCTGACTGGTGGAAACAAGCATTATTATTAGTGCTCTGTGAGTTTTGGGTACTTGCTGTCTCTAATCCCTTTGGATTTTTGGTCCCTAATTCTTGTGAGTCTTTCCCCAGCCCCAGTGGTTTTCTCACATGCATGTGCTGACCAGGACTCTGCTAAATACATTGTGGGGACCCTCTGAATATCTCACCTCTGCTATTCTGTTCTGCAAATTCTAGCTGCTTCATCTCCCTAGATTTCCAACTTAATCTTTTTAATTTAGAGAGCCTGCTGATCTCCCCTTGGGTCCTCTCTCCCTGTGTTGTAACCTGGAAACTCTCCCAAGGCAGTAACTTGGGAAATCATGGGGTTCACCCTGTTTGTTTCCTATCTGTCAGTGATCACTGGTATGCTTGTTGCCTGATATCTACTATATTGAAACTATTATTTTTATGCAGTTTGTTCAGTTTGTTTGCTTAGATAGAAGGGTAAATCTAGTCACTGTTAGTTACTGTATCTTGGCAGGAAGTAGAAGTTCCTTTCTGATTTTAAAAATAATTTGATTAAATGATAGAAAATGTAGAACATTAGAAAAGTATAAAGATGGGTAAGAAATCACCCAGAGGTAATCATTATTGACATTTTAATGCATTTACTTTCATTGTAAAGAGAGTCTCATTGAGTCCTCACCAGCACTCTGTATTAGAAAACATTTATAAAAATGTTTTTAACTTGGTAGATAAAATGGTATCTATATTTTATTTTAAACTTTTGTTTCATTATTCCTTAGTTGAGGTTAAATTTTTATGTTTAGCCATATTCTTTGTTATTGAATTATATGAGCTCTTATTATATCAAAGACATTAATCCTTTGTCTATCACATTAGATATAATTTTTCCTCTGCAGTTTGACCCCTAACCTTTTAATTTTGATTTTTTTGACAAACAAGGTAAAAGTTTTGGGTAGCCGAATCTATTGATCTTTTCTTTTTAATTCTATTCCTTTAGATTTTATATTTAAAAAGTCCTTCTCATTCAGACATATATTTACCTATATTTTCTTCTACGTTTTTCTTTTTAGTGATTTAATTGAAATTCTTGTCTCCCAAATCCAGTTAGAATTTATCAGTGAATGAAGTGCTGAAGCAAGTATCTAAATGATTATTTTTCCCAAATAGCTTCCTGATTTCCCAACACCTGTTATGGAACTTTTTCCCAAAATAACTTCCTGATTTCACAACACCTGTTATGGAATAGCTCATCCTCTGCCCACTGGATTTTTAAAAAACTTATTTAATAGACCTTCAGTTTCTATTTGGCAGGAGGATCTATGTCTGGAGTGTCCCTTTTGTTTCCCAGGTCTGAGCTGAGCATCCATTCTCAGACCTGAGGTACTTTTCAACTCACACATTTCAGTGTCCTGATCACGATCTGCAGAATCTCCAGCGGTTCCCTCTTCCTTGGCCAAGGAGCTCCTGGTGGGAACAGGGTGTGCCACCACGGGAGCTCTTTGCAGCAACCGCTGATTCTCAGTCCCCTCAACCCTGGTCATTTTCTTATAGGATTAATAAAACAATCTGCTTCACATGACAGCTCTTTCATACCAGTGTACACATTCACACACACACACACACACACGCATGGTGCTATCTTGTCAGCTTATCACCCTCTCTGCCTGTCACTCTTTATCAGTTGAAGAGCCAAAGCAGGGAGAAGGTGAGAAGAGAGACTGCTTGTGCATATGCAACTGTCAAAAATCTAAATATAGGTCACATGAATGACTAAAAATCATCTCGCCAAATTCCATCTCTCGTCAGCACATTTTCTCATATCTGCATCTCTAATCTGCTCTTAGCCTCTTTACTAATGTTTGCTTTCGGTTTTCTACCTTTATGGTTCCCTCCGCCCAGCAGGCATACATAGAACTTTTCAAAGGAATGTAGAGGTTATAGGATTGTTTGCATTTGCATTCCTATCCTTATTGTTTCATGAATAGGGCAGAGTTGAACTCGGGCATTTTCCAGTGACATGCATTGGCCAGTGAATTATGAGCAGAAGATTAATGAATTAGTTTATTTGTCATGGGGCAGTCAGATGGTTGACTGCACCGTCAACTTAGGTCCCAGTGTAAGTAGAGCCCCAAGACAATAATACAGAACATGTCATGCAAGTGAGAAGCAAATCTGTGTTGTTTGAAGCTGCTGAAATTTGGAGGATATTTGTTCTATAGCATATAATCTGACAGATATATAGTATACTCTATTTTCAAAACAAAAAATGGGCATATGGTTTATGAGACATATGGACGTATACATACCTAGAACATGTTTTCATCTCCTAAGAAACCAGACAGCATGGAGTGGTCAAGGATGGAGCATGGCTCCCTTCTTCCCATCTAGTCATTGGAGCTACAGAGAGCTCCCAGCTCAATAGTGACAGCAACAGAAACAAATATTTTAAACCTGACGGTCTTCATACCTTGGAAAAACACCACAAGTGCTTTTCTTAGTGTGGTTGAGAAGGAATAAAATCATAGCCTTGTCTCCTCTGGCTCAACTCTCAGTCCAGCCTTTATGATGGACAGTTAGGATTAGTGTACCAGGATGTAAAGATGAGTTCATGTTCTGGTTTCAAATGATCAATTTTGCATTTTTGTGCACTTCCCCAGCAGGTGTTCTATGAAAGCAGAAAAAGAAATAAAGAAATTCCAAGCAGATGCTGAATCAATGGTAAGTGCTGGAATTTCTGCATCTTATCTCAGGTTAAAGCAAGATCAGCATATTTAATTTTGGCTTCAGTCGGGCCTTTGTAATATGAAGATCTTTTCCATTTGCTCCTTTGTTGGCAGTGTGATAGCCAACAACCTAATTGGGTAAATTCTTCAGCTCAGCTTGTTGAATGGGTGCTTGTTTCTTATTTTGATTAGTTATTTCAAGTGTTTTTCATAATTTGGATTTTGAAAAGATTTCACTGTGCCTCATTGATCCTAGCAGTTCTATTCTAATACTTTTGGCTCATTTTTTTGCTATCACTCCTGTCATCACTGTGGTTAAGCCTCATTGATGGGCACTAATTGGGTGAAAGGTCAGTGTAGTCACCAGACTGAATTAGAGTCAGTTTTTGTTTTCTTAGCTATTATTTTATTTTATTTTAATTTTTAATTTCCAAATATTAAAGGGGTACAAATGTTTTAGGTTACATGGATCACTTTTGTGATGCTTGAGTCCCAGTTATAGGTGTGTCTGTCACCTAAATAGTATTTATTGTACCCATTAAGTAGGTTTTTATCTCTCCCCACCTTCCCCTTCCCCCTGGTTGATTTCCACTGAGCTTTACTACCCTCTGTGTACATGTGTGCTCATCGGTTAGTTCCAATTTAATAGTGAGTTTTTAAAGAAATGTATTTTAAATGCAACCAGTAACTCAAACTAAATTTTCACAAAGTTCTGACAGGAGACTTCCAAGTAGAAGTCCTGCTGAGCTGCTGTATTGAGTAGATAAAACTCACTTATAATTAGCAGCCCTATTCGCTCACCAACAGTTAATGGGCTAATGTCCTTAAAAATGACTTGCTCTCTTCCAGAGACTGAGTGTGCTCCTGCAGTCATGTTCAGTCTAATCAGCTGCTTGGCAGAACCCCTTGCATAGGCCACACTGAACTCCAGGATAACCCATGCTGAAAGATAACAAAGACTGAATTAGTGTACCCTGAAGAAATAAAGTGCTATTGAATGTAGCCAGGTGTTTTTTGGAAATAATAATTGAGATTTAAAAAATTAATCTCTTGATGGACTCATTCCATCCTGGAGAATGGAGGGAGAGCAGAAACCTCAAATTGATTAAGAAGTTCCTGTCACCTACAGAATGGGTTGTTTGAACTAGAAATTAAACCGTAGAAAATTTAGAAAATAATATTTCATGTGTACCTTGGATGTGGGCTGAAATCCACATCCTACAACCATGATTTTATCACATACTTTTAGATGCCATTCATGTAGATCACAGTATGAACGGTGTCCCATTGGAATTGAGCAGGTATTGGTATAAAGCTATTGGAATTCGATATTATATTTGCCTTTGACTGTTGATGCTGGAACATATGCTGCTCTTCCTTTTTTATTTGACAGGACTGATGTTTGAGCTTGTAACACCACGGCCTGAAAAGACAAAGGAATAGTGTGGTCACTAGGACCTCATGGCAGTAGCTATATGGGGTAACCACAAAATAGGAACTGAGACCTTCAGACACAGTGACTCAAGAGGGAAGAGGCTGGGGAAGTGAATATCCCAACCTCACTCTGCTTCTTAGTTCTTCTACTTCCTTCTACCTTATAATCCTTATTAGCTGAACCCACTGGAAATCAGAGTTGAGGAAGAGAGTGTGCTGGTGCAGTCCAAAAAGGCCAGTGTATTAGTTATCCACTGCTTTATTATAAGTTATTCCAAAACTTAGTAGCTTAAAATAGCAAACATTATCTCACAGTCTCTGTGGAGCAGGAACTTGGATATCTGGATTTTGGCCCAATGTCTCTTAGGATGTTGCACTTACGAAGTCAGCTGAGGCTATAGTAACCTAAAGGCTGGAAAATTTGCTTTGAAGATCTTTCCCTACATGGCTTTCAGCTAGAGACCTCAGTTTCTCGTCACGTGGGCTTCCTCTATGGGGGTACCTGAGTGTCCTCATGACATGGTAGCTTGCTTCCCCCAGAGCAGGTGATCCAAGAGAGAGCAACAGAGAAGTTGCCAATGTGTATTATGACCTCGCCTTGAAAATCACATACCATCGCTACTGTCAAGGACCAGCCCTCATACGATGTGGGAGGGTGTTATGCAAGATGTGAAAATCAGGGGCCAGAGATCACCAAGTGCCATCTTTGGGGCTGGTCATCACAGCTGCTGACCTTCTGGGTGCAGAAGGGTTGAAAGTAGATCCAGAAAGGCAAATGGAAGACATCCAGTAATTCCCCAGGTAGCAGTACTTCCGTGCTCTGATCACATAGTGAATTACCCATATCTTGACGGCAGTACTAATTATATTGCTTAAAATTTTTTGCTGATATATCTGTCTCTCTACTAAAACATAACCTCTTTGGAGAGAAGGATTGTGTCTTATTCTTCCTTAGTCTTTGGTTTCTACGCAGTGCCAGGCTCATTATGGTCACCCCCAAATGCTTGATGCTTTTAATGCATGAAATCTAATGGCAGTCTCTTGATAGCCTACAGTCAGGGATATGTGCTTTTGATGTCTTCCAACTCTTACTATGTCTCTCCTTCATCTTTCTCCTCTCTCTTCATTTTCCCTGCAGTTGCCCAGTGCTGTCAAAATACCTTTGTGCCACTTAGGAAATTGACCTGATATACTAATACACATACAAGATGTTAGTGACTGTTAAATCCTAGAGTATTTGCATATGACAGTTTTTCAAATTAAAAAAAAAAAGGAAAGATGAGCTGGAGTGTCAGCAGCCCATTACTTATTAACCCATGTCACCTCTTTGAGTTCTCTGTTAGCTATACTTGCTCAAGTTCTATCTGTCCTTGGTATTACTTGGGGTTCTCCCTACCTGTGCCTCAAAGACATCTTGTGAAGTGCTCATGTAAGAGGGAAGGGCAGTGGCCATCCAAGTGTTTTTTGGGCACATTGTCCAGCCCTTAAATGCCTTAGACTTTGGTTCTTACAAAATTAAATAACATCTAGAAACTGGAGAAGTGATGAAGATTTATCAGTGCTTTTTCCTGATGCTTAATGAAGGGATATTATTTCAGACCTCAGACATGCATTTATTTATTTATTTGTTTGTTTTTGAGACAGGGTCTTTCTCTGTCACCCAGGCTGGAGTGCAGTGGCACCATGACAGCTTACTGCAGCCTCAAACTCCTGGGCTCAAGTGATCCTCCTGCCTCAGCCTCCTCAACTGCTGGGACTACAGGCATGTGCTACTGCGCCTAGCTAATTTTTAAAATTTTTGTAGAGACGAGGTCTATGTTGCCCAGGCTGGTCTCAAGCTCCTGGCCTCACGTGATCCTTCCGCCTTGGCCTCCCAAAGTGTTGGTATTACAGGCATGAGCCACTGCACTCTGGCCTTAATCCTAATTTTCAGCATGCCTTATTAATATTTATTTTAATTCTTCCAAATCGTTTTTGCTTCACTGATCCCTCTAATATCATGACTGGCTATTAAAACCAAGAGAGAAGTCCAAGTCAGGTAAATAACAATGGGGATACAGAGAAGTAGACAGGTTCAAGGTATTAAGGAGGCATAATCCACAGGCACTGGTGATTAAATATAGTGAATAAAAAAAGGGAAAGGCTGGATGCGGAGGCTTACACCTGTAATCCTAGCACTTTGGGAGGCTGAGGCAGGAGGATCATTTGAGCCTAGGACGTCAAGACCAGCTTGGGCAATAGAGAAACCCCATCTCTACAAAAAAATTTAAAAATTAGCTGGGTGTAGTGGTGCACCTCTGTAGTCTCAGCTACTTGGGAGGCTGAGGCAGAAGGGTCACTTGAGCCCAGGAGTTTGAGGCTGCAGTGATGGTGACTACACTGCACTCTAGCCTGGGCAACGGAGCGAGACTCTGTCACAAAAACAACAACAACAGCAACAATAAAAACCAAACCCAAAGGAACCAAAGAGCACTGGAAAAGATGAAGGACAGAAGTAAAAAAAAAAAAATCAAATTATGGAAAGATTCCCCATGGTACATTTAAGACATGTCTCTACTTTGTACTTTATTAATTTGCTCTTGTTTGTAAGTTCCTGTTACTGTTCTTACACTGCTCACATGTGGTCTTGTCTTGTCAAAACAAACTGCAAACTCTAAGGATAAACACTGTTATTTTTTTCTAGTACCTCTCCCCAGAATACTCAGCAGATACTCAAGTTGAAATATTCTGAGAAATGGAAACCCTTCTATATATTCAAACTAATTTAAATCACAAAGCAGAATTACCTATATTCAATTACAGTAAGGTAAACAATAATATAATACACATTAGTAAATATCTACTACATAAAAAGCATTCTGGAACTGGATATGGGGGTTCAAATCCTGGCTCCACCACTTAGTGACTATGTGACCTTGGGTAAGCAACTTAACCTGTTTTCTTAACCTCCTGGTTTCTTCATTTTGTAAAAGAGGGAGAATAATGTTTAATACTTCTGAGAATTTAGTAGAAAGCACTTAGAACAGTGCTCAGCACAGAGTAAATAGACCATAAATGATCACTATTTTTTCACTCGTTTGTGTATTCTTCCCTTGGAATTATGCCATTCACATCTTCCATACAACACTACATGTTCAAACACTTTGGTTTAGCCTTAGCTTTCAAAGACAAAATGAAGCATTATCTTACTTCCCTTGTTTCCAGTTCTCCATTTTCTTTCCTCCTTTCCTTCCCTGTCTTCCTTCCTTAGCTTCCTTCCTTCCTTCCTTTCTCTCGCTCTCTCTCTCCCTCCTTTCCTTCTATTTTCTAATTCTTTAGCATACCCTTAATCTTAACACATAGCACAAGGACGCAGCTGACTTCATTAACATATTTCATTCTCCAACACTGATTTATAATTTATAAACAAGCTTCATATATTTTACCCTCTATGATGCTACCAACTTTCCAAAGCTAGTTTTAACCAGTTTCCCGTTATTCTCCAACTTAGACCATCTCTACCATCATATCACCCACTAATTATCATCCAGATGAGGCAAATTACCTTTGCAAATTTGAGTATTCAAGATGGCAAGCAGATACACTCCTTTTCTGAAAACTACACCCCATGCATACCCCACCATAACAGAAATGGAACCTTGTCTTTGCCTGGGCTAATTTGATTCGCTCACTAATAATCTATAATAGGCATACAGAGATGCTTGCATTGAGGACATTTTAAAACTTGAAATCATCAGTCACTTTGGATGTAATACATTCAAGCAGTAAAAGCAGGTCTGTGTGAGAGAGCGAGCACACACAAATTCAAGTGTGTGAACTAATAACTGCGCTATCTTCTAAATTTCATTTATTAGCTTTGGTTTGGTTCTTTGGTGGTATACTTCTGAAGTCAGACTATCTGGGTTTGTATCTTGGCTCCATCATCTAATAGCTGTATGGCTTTGCCCAAGTCTCTTAATTTCTCTCAGTCCAGTTTCCTCATTTGCAAATTGGGGATGAGGATGATGATGAATATGATGGTGATGATGATACCTACTTCATAAGGTTATTTTAAGAAAATGGAATGATGCATTAAAAAACTTAATGAAATGCCCAACACATGGTTTTAAAAAACTTACTATTTTATATTATATATGGAAGGTAATCTATATTATTTTTATTTTCTATTTTTATTATTTTACCTATAAGACCTATAAATATTTTAAGGCCTACTCTTCTATCTTCAAATTGGAAAAAAACCAGAAACATATGGATATATATGCTTTGTATTCTAAGGAAATATTAAAGATATTGAGGAAAAAGAGAAAAGGCAAGCTAACAGGGGACAGAGTTTCTTCTAACTCAAAGGCCTACTCAGATACCAAAAAGGAGAGAATAAAAATTAATAAAACAGGCTGGGTGCTCAAATGATGTTCCTGCCTTAGCCTCCTGAGGAGCTGAGGCTACAGGTGCAAGCCACTGCACCCAGCCCAAAATTAATTCTTTCTGTTTTTTTTTTTTTGAGACAGAGTCTCACTCTGTTGCCCTGGCTAGAGTGCCGTGGCGTCAGCCTAGCTCACAGCAACCTCCAACTCCTGGACTCAAGAATCCTTCTGCCTCAGCCTCCCGAGTAGCTGGGACTACAGGCATGTGCTACCATGCCCGGCCAATTTTTTCTATATATGTTTAGTTGTGCAGCTAATTTCTTTCTATTTTTAGTAGAGACAGGGCTCGCTCTTTCTCAGGCTGGTTTCGAACTCCTGACCTTGAGCGATCCTCCCGCCTCGGCCTCCTAGAGTGCTAGGATTACAGGCGTGAGCCACCGCACCTGGCCTTTTCTGTTCTTCTTGATGATCTACTTTCTAGCAAATTGCTAAAGGTATAAACATCACACACGGTATCCACTAAAAATTAATTAATGAATACAAACTAAAGTATAGAGTTTACTGAACTTACTATAAAACTGTCAACATCCCAGGAGAAACAAGAGTTCAGAACCCAAAGCTGGATCTACACTGCCAAGCCCAGTGTCTCGGGGGGAAGGTGATGGGCCTAGAACAGAGGTTATTCACTCATTCACTTCCACTGAAGCTGGAAAACTTTGAAGGCAATTTAAGAAATTTAAAGAAATTCAAAGAAAGGGGGCTAATTAACTGAGAATGCTGTGATAGTTAATTTTATGTGTCAACTTGACTGGGCCATGGGGTACACCCAGATATTTGGTCAAACATTATTCTGGGTGCGTCTGGGAGGGTGTTTTAGATGAGATTAACTTTTAAGTCAATAGACTTAGTAAAGCAGATTGCCCTTCCTAATGTCAGTGGGCCTCATCCAACAAGCTAAAGGCCTGACTAGAACAAAAAGGGTGAGACTCCCCTTAGTAAGAGGGAACTCCTCCTGCCTGACTGCCTTGAGCTGGAATATCAGTTTTTCCCTGCCCTCATACTGAAACTGACACTCTGGCTCTTCCTGGGTCTCGAGCCTGCTGGCACTCAGACTGTACTACACCATTGGCTCTCCTGGGTCTGCAGCTTGCCAACTGCATATCTTGGGACTTATCAGCCTCCATAACCATGTGAGCCAATTCCTTAATCAATCTCTTTTTCCCCTTTCTCCCCTCATGGTCACGCCACACATGCTATGAGTTCTGTTTCTCTGGAGAATCTTGATTAATACAACAGGGTCCATAAATACAGAACAGGAAAGGTCCGGCTAATGCTCTATGATAATGATTGAAGCTTTCATGCCTCAGAAATCTTAGAAAACTCTCTAAGAGATAGCCATCTATTCATTTCATCTATTCTTTTTTTAAAGAAGAGGCAGTCTCTCTTTCACTCATGTTTCCTAATTATTAATGGTCATTTTTTTTGAACAGCTCTAAAGTGGGGGGAGACGGTAGTAGACAACACTTTAAATTCTCATCATAACACTTTCTGGACCAGTAAATTATACACTTGTCACAAGCATCCAGACAGAATGCATCATCCCTGGCCTGCTGGAAGGAGAAAGAGGAACAAAGTATGCCAATGAACACACAAATCAATTGACCTTTAAGGTCATCCTTTGTTCTTTAACTTCTACATGAACACCTGCAGAGATGCAGATTAAAATTAAGATGGAGGAGGAGGGAATGGGTATATACATACTTAATGAGTGCGATGCGCACTGTTCTGACGGATGGTCATGCTTGAAGCTCTGACTTGAGGGAGGAGGGGAGGCAAGGGCAATGTACGTAACCTTAACATTTATACCCCCATAATATGCTGAAATAAAATAAATAAATAAACATAAAAAAACTAAGATCCTACATCTAAAAATATCTTAAAGTACCAAATGGCACTGGGGAAGGCAGTCAGGTGGGAAGAAGAGTAGAGCATGCAAAGAAAAAAAAATCAGTGAGAAGCTATTTTTTAAACTACAGTACTGGTATTTGAATGTATCTGTTCTGGGGTTTTTTTCCACATTATCTCTGAGAAAGAAAGATAAAGATTCATATCCAAAAATCTTACTCAAAATAAAAATAAAAGAAGTATTAGCTAAAAGGCAAGACAGATTGATTTTAATAACACATTCTCCTTAAGTCCCAATTAAATGTCACTGGATAATCTTCCTGTTAGGCACTTACTCCTAAAGAAAAGGAAAATAAATATATCTTCAACAGGCTCTTTACAAGCCAAGGCATTTTCCTGCCCCAGTGAACAGTCTTATAAAAGGGACATTTACATGGGACTTCTAGGAAACAAGAGTTCAATAATTTCGTAACACTGAAGCAAAATGAATGAGAGAACTTGGTTTTCCATCTGGAAGACACAGCCCTATTTTGCTAGACTGGCAACAAATATCAAAGTGCTCACTTGGGCCACTGTCAAGCTAATGAACATCAAAACAGACAGATCTGCTTCTCCATACCCCAGGGATACTGTCTTAAAGCAGCCCCTTGGTTTTTTACCTTCTACAAGAACTAGAGCAGCTTTTGCTAGTACTGCACAGTAAATTCCTGTCACAAGCATGGTTTATCCCCACCCCCCTTACTAGTAGTAGTTTAATCCTTTAATTCGTTTCAATGCCAAAAACTAGGATTTCCTAAGGACTGATGCAGGATGTGCAACAAGTAGCAGGGGCCAAGGCTTAAAGTTATTGAGTCAATATAATCAAAAGTTTAAAAGAATGGCTGCTAGTGCACAGCCAAAAACGGAGGGCCCTAAACAAAAGGAAGAAAAGTGACTTTGAAATATTAAGGAACTGAGTTTTAAAGGATGCCAGCTCACAAGCAGGACAGAAAGTCTTAATCTGTCCAAAGACTATTTTACTGTCCTCTGACGGGACTGGAACATAATCACAAGCTACTTTAAGACAGAACTAAAGGGATGAGGAAATATGTATACTGTGGTCAAGCATCCACCTACATATGGGAAGAAGGCTCGCAAATAAAGGCAATCAGTGGTAAAGGCTTGGCTTGGATTTAAACTAATAGTTTTAGAGGTAAAAGGCAAGGTAATAACTTAAAGAGTTTCACAAACTAATTAATATTGAACATTAAAAAAACCCTTTATAGTGGACAAAGCCATTTGTAGGTTATGTACTAAAAGAATTTGGGATTCTGAATTAAGGGTTTTTTAAATTTTATTTATCTATTTATTTTTTTTGAGACAGAGTCTTGCTCTGTTGCCTGGGCTAGAATGCCATGGCGTCAGCCTAGCTCACAGCAACCTCAAACTCCTGGGCTCAAAGTGATCCTTCTGCTTCAGCCTCCCAAGTAGCTGGGACTACAGGCACGCACCACCATGCCTGGCTAATGATTTCTATATATTTTTAGTTGGCCAATTAATGTCTTTCTATTTTTAGTAGAGACAGGGTCTTGCTCTTGCTCAGGCTGGTTTTGAACTCCTGACCTTGAGCGATCTGCCCGCCTCAGCCTCCCAGAGTGCTAGGATTACAGGCGTGAGACCTGGCCTTGCTTTGTTTTTTAAGAGATAAGGTCTTACTATGTTGCCCAGGCTAGACTCAAACTCCTAGGCTCAAGGGATCCTCTAGCCTAAGCCTTCCGAGTAGCTGCAACTACAGGCACAGGACACTGCACCCAGCTTGGATTCTTGATGGAGGGTTAAAAGCTGTCAGCCCCCTGAGAAAAAGCAGGGAAGTCTCTCTCTACGACCCCCAGCCCCCCAAACTTTGTTTTTGCAACAATTCTAATTCCTCTCAGCAAGGGAATCCTGGAATGCCTTTTTTTTGTTTGTTTAATGTCTCAGTTCTCCTAAATTAGTTTTTGACAGTTCCCTGGGATTCTCAAGGTGATCGTTTAACACCACATTAACAAGTCTGTTACTGGAATTAATTCAAATGAGCCAAACCTAATTTTAATTAAACTTCAATCTGCCCAGGATAGTCTTTTTTTTACTCCTATACCAATAACCACCTGAATGGACCCAGTTCCTTCCAAAACTAAGGCCAGTTTTGAAAATAAAAAGCCAGTTTTCTATATAAGTGATTTCTGTCACCACTTTAAAATTTATCTATTAAAATGTACCTATCTAATTTTACTGTTTAAGTTGGCCATTCTGGATGAACATTCAACTATGCAAGCAATGTTATAAGGAAGTACTTTAAGAACCCACTGATTTGTAATATTTCTGGGTCATGTGTGCATTTACTCATTCAATATATTTATTGAAAGGATACTAGATGTCAGACACTAAGCAGGGTGCTATGCATGTTATTATTAACTACATCTTTGGACAGCAATAAAACATCAGCTCTGGAAAATAGAAAAGCAAAATTTGAGTTGGTTTGGTCAGACATTCTGCCTTGATTCATTAAGTAGATCTTATAGCTAAATTTCCATTACTGGACTTGGATTAGTGATGTGTAAGTAAAAGCTAGAATTCTAAATGTCTAGTGGAATTTGTCAGAATTTCCTAGGCCTCATTTTTTCTACTCACAGGCCTGTGTTAACTCAATATTCCCACTCAAGGTACACGCACACTGGCAGCACAATTCCTATTCATTATTATCTTACTTTGGATCCTAGTTAAGATGCCTTTCAATATCCATTCATCAACCAAGTCATATGCCCCTCTCTTCCTTGGGAAAAGGATAGGAATTTGAAGGGAAATGTGGAAAAGGTTAGGAGTAAGGGAGTGCTTACACAGTAGGGTAGGAAATGGATCTCATCTGCCACCTCCATTCCCATTCACAAGAAGTAGCATCAGGTTCTGGTTCTGGCTTTACTGGCAATTAGAACCACAGTGTTGAATAATACACTGAGAGCTCTGCTTCTGGGTCCATCAACCCTAGATGCTGTCTAGATGAGGCATTCATACTTCTACTACTTTCTATGTTTCCTCCATTAATCACCACCAATTTTTGTGATATTACTATTTTTAATTCTTCTAGTGGCTAGTTACCTTCAGAAATTTAAAAACTTAAACTTCGAAATTTGTTGATTTATAAACTTAAGATAGTATCTATTAACTTTCCACTAAGTATGATAAGATACAGGTAGTAGAAGAGTAAACTGGCATAAGCACTTTGGAAAGAATTTAGTAACTTCTAAAGATGTACATCAATATATAAGGTATATATGCCCTAAAAAATCTCACATACATGCAAAAGAGACATGCGCAACCATCACTGCTACAATACTATGTAACAGCTAGAAATAGCCAATAATCTAAACAGAGTAATGAACAAAAAAATGTTATGGTACTACTATGTGGAATAGTATACATAAAGTGAAAGCAAATTGAATGAGACCCTCATAACTCAACAGGGATAACTCAAACAGATACAACATTAAGCAAATAAGGCAAGTTGCAGTAAGATTTGCATAATATGACCAACTTATGTAACATTTAAGAACACAATACAGACAATCCTCATTCCTGGAATTGTCTGTTTCCCAAAAGTGTGTTAGCCTGTAATTTTCAGGTAGCAGAACCTACATTATGTTATTAAAAATAGAAAAAAATGATAATATGTTCCTGGCTCATCCTAAAACTACAAACAATTTACTCCCAAATAACTAAAACACTATTAAATACCTACATAACAATCCCCCACCAAGAATTCCTATAAACTATAAAGCATCTAAAATACCAACTACCTATTTCAACCCCTAAAAACTTGGGTACCCTTGCATGCCTTACTCAGCGACACTGCATAGTGTGAAATCCATTATATTTCCTGCATACGCATTAACTTGTCTCAAGAAGCTTCAGCACTGCATCTTCTTCAAATGTAGAGACTATTTGGGGCCTCTTAGGCTCACCGACTTTCTTCATAAGCTTTTCCACATGTCACAGGACATTTTCATTAGTAATGTGAGGAAGATGACTGAGACACTGCACAACACATTTAAACAAAGTAGACAGGAGACATGGTCCTATCAGGAAAAGAGCTGAAGTGTGGCTGAAGTGCACTCTACAGCCTCTTCCCCAGACTCATACACAACTGAAAACACTTTTTGGTGATGTGCAGATAAAGATTTTGATAGTGGGTTTTGAACTGAACAGTTAAATCTCATAAGCATTTTTTGTAAGTTGTAACAGTAAAAGTATAAAAGTACAGAAGAATTTCAGAATAGTGACTATCTCTGGAGAAGGGGCAAGAGAAACAGGATCAGGAAAAGGTAATAAAAGAGTTTTAGATGCCTTCCCATTTCTTCTTAAAAAGTGAGATAAATGGGGTGAAATATTAACATTATTAAAATATGGGTATGGAGTACATTATTTCCTGCACCTTTTCATAAACTCTGAAGGGTCTTAACCTATCTGAAACAGGCCACAACCTGCCAGTACTAAACAGCCCACAGAAAAACTATTCAAGAATTTGAAACTACACACAGCGAGAGAAGTAGTGTCTGTGTCTTCATGTCAACCTAACACCCTTACAAGACTGCCTCTTGTCAGAACTTCCACCCTCTGTGCACCCTGCACTCCCTCTCCCTTCCCAACCTCATCCTTAACCACTTTACCTTGTACTATTATGCTCTGGCCACAGAGGCCAATTTGATAGTCCTTGAACAAAAGTCACCTCCATCTCAGGGCCTTCTATCCCTGGATTTTCATGGCTAAATCCTCACCTCCTTCAAATTTTGCTAAAATTTTTCCTTCTTAATGACCACCCTATTTAAAATTACAAACCAGGTCCCCAGCACTCCTGACTCCCCACCTTCCTTATCTCCCCCCACTCACCTCATTACTTACCACTTTCTAGCATACTATATAATTTGCTTCCCCTATAAGGCAAGAATTTGGGAGTGTTTTATTCTTTGATGAATCATGAGTGCCTAGAAAAGCACAGAGCAGGTACTCAAATATCTGGTGAATGATTAATAAAACTTCAATTTTTCTAAGCTACAGTTCTCTCTGGGATTAATACAACAACCAACTATTCTTTGCATCCCCAGTACTTCCCAAGTACACACTTTATTCAAGTGGTCCTTTTGTATGCCTATTTCCTATGGGTTCTGATTCATATAGTCTAACATGGTGAGATACTCAATGTTTACGAATTAATGCAATTCAGTGTCCTGAACATAAGGGATAAAATTTCTCTCGTGGCAAGGCGTTTCTATTGTAAAATCACATTCAGGTAATTACTTGCAGATACCACTTTTTAAAGATCATCTTAAGGCACAAAGGGCTGCTGCCCTGGTTCATACCTTTTTTCCTACAAGGACAATAAAAAGATGCATTCAACAATGCCATAAAAATAAGCATTACCTTAACATACTCAAATCTAAAAGAAATCAAGCCAAATTTAAGTTCACATAGCCAACTTTGTGAGAAATGGTATTTATCTCTACTTTTGGTTTGATTTTCATTTACCTGTTTTCTTAGAAAAACAATATAGCCAAGTGAAGATTATTATGCTAGTTATATTACTTAAAAGCTGGTAGGAACAATTTTAAAAATGGCCACCAATTCTTTGACACACCTCCCACTGGGGAGAAGGAATCTAATTCCTCATCCCCTTCAATCTGGGCTGGACTTAGTGACTTGCTTTGTTAACAGATCAGAAAAGGTCATGGGGTTTCAGCCAGGTTCATTTGGAATGCTTGCTCTCTAAAGTGTCCTTTCTGGGTACCCAGGCACCATGTTATGAGGAGCCCACACCACACAGAGAGGACACATGAAGGTGCTCTGGTCAACAGCTTCAGCTGAGCTCTGCCTCCAAGTCACTGCAGCCCAGGTGACATGTGAGTGAAGAAGCCTCCAGATGATCCCAACCCCCAACCATCAGAGTCATCCCAGCACTTGAATATTCCAAGCTAGCCCCAGACACTGCGGAGCAAAGACAAGCCATCCCTGCTGTGCCCTGACCGAATTCCTGACCTGCAGAATCTGTGAGCATGATAAGATGGCTGTTGTGTCACACCACTCAGCTTTGGGGGTGGCCAGAGACGCAAAAACTGGAAAGCTAGTGCTGACCCAAAGCCTATATCTAATTACCATATTTCATTTTCTCACCACCAGCAGAGCCCAGATTTCATCATTTAGTACAGATAAGTTATTTATCCAGAGGTAACACATCACATAGGTCCATGTTCTAGAATAGGACACAGAAATTATCCAACATTAATTTTGATAGCTGTTAGCCATTTCTTAGTCACCTAAAACTGTGCACTGAATCAATAAGGTAAACGTTCCTACATGAAATAACCAGACAAATGCTAGCTATATATATCTTAGATTAAAGCACTCTATTTCTAACATCGTATCAGAAGGAGAGGAGATAAAGTTGTAGCAATTGTTAACAGGGAGCTACTCACAGGGAGCTACTCCATGTTATGTTTGCAACATTAATAAAATATCTTCTTCCTCAAGGAATCAATTCACAAAACTGAAAATGACTGCACTTCACTATTTCCAAAAATCTCTCATTAGAGAAAACAAGGATCTATCACAGATCAGAAAAAATATTACAGTAAAATTCTGATTTAAGAAAAACAGTCTTGGCCGGGCGTGGTGGCTCACGCCTGTAATCCTAGCACTCTGGGAGGCCGAGGCAGGAGGATCGCTCAAGGTCAGGAGTTCAAAACCAGCCTGAGCAAGAGTGAGACCCCATCTCTACTAAAAATACAAAGAAGTTAATTGGCCAACTAAAAATATATAGAAAAAATTAGCTGGGCATGGTGGTGCATGCCTGTAGTCCCAGCTACTCGGGAGGCTGAGGCCGAAGGATTGCTTGAGTCCCAGAGTTTGAGGTTGCTGTGAGCTAGGCTGACACCATGGCA
>CAUYMX010022950.1:0-70770 GCA_963573855.1 Lepilemur septentrionalis | reverse complement strand
TTTTTTCTTGTTAATTCTTTTGAGTTCTAGGTAGATTCTTGTTATCAGACCTTTGTTGGAGGTGTAGAGAGCAAATATTTTCTCCCATTCTGTAGGTTGTTTATTTGCTCTAGTGATCGTTTCTTTGGCTGTGCAGAAGCTTTTTAATTTGATCAGGTCCCATTTGTTTATTTTTGTTGCTGCATTAATTGCTTTGGGGGTCTTCTTCAGGAATTCTTTGCTAAGGCCAATGTCTGAAAGGGTCTTGTTCACATCCTCTTCTAGGATTCTTAAGAGCCTTAAGAATGCCTTAAGTTTAGGTCTGTTAACCATCTTGAGTGAATTTTTGTAAGAGGTGAGAGATAGGGATCCAGTTTCATTTTTCTGCATGTAGCTATCCAGTTTTCCCAGCACCATTTATTGAAAAGAGATTCTTTTCCCCAATGTAAATTTTGACTGGTTTATCAAAGATTATGTTACTGTATACAGATGGATTCATCTCTGGATTCTCAGTCCTGTTCCAAAGATCAATGCTTCTGTTCTTATACCAATAAAAGGCTGATTTGATTATAATTGCTTTATAGTACAGCTGGAAGGGAGCCGTATATACACACCTGATGAGTATGGTGCGCACCATCTGGGGGATGAACATGCTTGAAGCTCTGACTTAGGTGGGGCAAAGACAATATATGTAATCTAAACATTTGTACCCACATAATATGCTCAAATAAAAAATTTTAAAAAAAACCTAAATGAGATATCACCTCACACCTGTTACAATGGCTGTTACAAAAAAGATAAAATGTAACAAGTGTTGTAGAGAATGTTGATAAAAGGGAACCCTTGCACACCGTTGATTGCAATGTAAATTAGTACAGTATAGCAATTATGGAAAACAGTATGGAGGTGTAGCTATTTTTAATGTTTTTGAAGAACCTCCATACTGTTTTCCATAATCGCTATACTGAACAGAAGAAAAAAAATTATTTTCCTCCCCTCCTGTAAGGTTCGTGGCCGAGCTCCGCATAAAAACAAACAAACAACAAAAACAAAACAAACAAACAAAAAACAGATTGGCCAGGTGCAGTGTGGCTCATGCCTATAATCTCAGCATTTTGGGAGGCCAAAGCAAGATAATCACTTAAGGCCAGGGATTCAATACCAGCCTGGGCAACATAGTGAGACTCTGTCTCTCCCCAAAATTTACAAATTAGCTAGCCGTGGTGGCATATGCCTATAGTCCTACCTACTCCAGAGTCTGAGGCAGTAAGGATTGCTTGAGCCCAGGAGTTTTAGGCTGCAATGAGCTATGATCATACCACTGAAATCCAATCTGGGCAACACAGCAAGACCCTGTTTCCAAAAAAATACACATTTATTTAAGTTTTATGTCATACAGGAGACTTTAGATATGAAGACCCAACAATCCAAGGAAAATTGTGAATTTTAATCAACAGTCTTGCGGAAGTATGATTGGAGAACAAAAGGGTGTGATCTAATGGTAATAAACTGGGAGTGATTTGGCAAGGTCTATTTGTTCAAATTATTCTTGGCATCTCTAATTCCCTTCAGGTGTAGGACAAAACACCTGTCACCTGAGAATCTGTGAGAATCACATGAGAATCACATGAGAAACATACCATATTTTGGGGTAGAATTTGCTGCACTCTTTCAGCTTCAACATATGAATTTTACTCATAACAAGCATGAATACTGATTTCAAGGCTGCAGATAGAAGAGAAGGACTATGAAGTTATAAATATGCCCCAAGGTAAAGAGTCAAAAAAAATGAGCTCTACATAAAGCTCTGAGTGGGAGTTGGAGCAAGAAAGAAGTCTGAACCAGTAGTTAGGACATTTAAAAATTTTATCTTTATACAGGAGAAGTAAATTGAAAATGTCTATAGAAAGGGGCTAATCATATTTTGACATTTGAGAGATTATAATTTAAGGAAGAAAGTACTCAAAAGGAGATTGGTGCAAAAACTCTTTAATTTTTAAGTTGGTCTTATTAAGGTGAAACACATTATTTTTCAGGAAAGAGTTTATGAGTTTCTACAAATAGAAACTCTCAAGCAATCACCCCTATAATCAAGGTTTCCCATAGTGGCCACAGCTTTGGAAAGCCTAATGAAAGCATTATGTTTCCAGGCCTCTGCTCCCATGCCCATGTAGAAAGAAGAGATTGACATGTTAGTGCCCAATGCCCCTCCCAGGGTATCACATGTTCTCTATCTGTTGCATAGGGTTTGGGCTGAATTGGTGTAGCCTGGTCTGTCTGTCTCTGTCCTGAGATTACTTCTGCTGGAACTCATAGCCCTGTTGCTTGACCTAGACATGTTGGCCTCATTCATCCAGTCCTGGAAGGGAGGTCATGTCACATGCAAACTTGATGTCTGATAATGTCACCCACCCAACTGGAAGGATCAGTTGTCTATCCGTAGTACCAATACTGGAACCCTTGCACCCTCACTCTCCTTTGTTCTGTCCCCCTACACTGTGAGACACTATAAAAAGGAGCTATTTTGAGGAAGCATTGCCACCAGATTAGAGGTAGAGGGCCCTGACTGGGGTCCTATTGTGGCCTGAACCATAAACCACCCCCAGGATATACACACTGAAGGAAAAAAAACATGGTTGAGAACATTGAGATTGGGATTTCACAGGCACAGCCTAATTAGGCAGCTCCCTGGTCCACCTCCTCCCCCGTCAAGCTCAGTGCGTCCCAACATCTTCTGCAGTGCTATGGTTTCCTTTCATTGGGGTGCAGTGCTTAGTTTTCATACTGTCAGATAAGGGTACCACCCAACTAGCTGGCTATCTTGGTGACTTGTGTTCATGTGAATCAACTATTCCATTGCTCAATAGCTCCATTGGCCTGCAGATCACAGGGTACATGGAAAGTCCATCATATTCCATGAGAGTGTGCCCATTGTCATGTTGCTCAGAGTGAACTCCCATGGGATATTCAAAATCATGATATAAGTTTAGCTCAAGGGCAGCTATGATAGTCTCGGCATCCACATGGGTGACATATTATTTGTCCCCTTCAGGTAACAAGTTGTTGCCATAGTCCTTGTCCCCAATAAGATGATCTTGTAATAGTATATACACTTAGTTGCCATTCTGACCAGATGGGTAGGCTATTAGCAAAGACCCATGTGTCGGTGAACATGTAGTAAGATATAGTGGTAGAGTGGAACTACATTGCCATCATCAGTGCATGTACTTTGGCCCCTAGGCAGAACATCCATATTTAATAAATATCAGTCAAAAGATGGCCAGCCAGTTGCCACAGGGCAGCCACAGCCAACAAACCCCATCTGCTCTGTTGTTTCAAAAAGCCATCAGTAAACCATGCCATACCATCAGTAGGCACATCTGAGTCCTGAACTCCAGGTAGCCACATGGGGAGCCAAAACACACTCCATGGACCCTTGGTCTCTTCTGGTAAGCTAGCCATTTGTTCATGGATTCCGTGGTCCCATGGGGTCCTGGCTGGGCCCAATCTTCAATGTACCACTTCTATTTAATATTTGAGCTCTGCTGAGCCTGTCCAAGTTTTTTGGTGAATGTGTGAGCACCCAAGTGAGAATGGGCAGTTCACGTTAAAGAATCACATGTGGTAATCTGGCCATAAAATGCCCAATCCCATCAGTCCCAACAGCAAGCACAGCAAGCAAGGATTTCCATTTTAATTCTATGGGGTTTTTTTGGGTTTTTTTTTTTTTTTTTTTTTTTTTGAGACAGAGTTTCACTCTGTTGTCTGGGCTAGAGTGTCGTGAGTCAGCCTAGCTCACAGCAACCTCAAACTCCTGGGCTCAAGCAATCCTTCTGCCTCAGCCTCCCGAGTAGCTGGGACAATAGACATGCACCACCATGCCCAGCTAATTTTTTCTGTGTATTTTTAGTTGTCCAGCTAATTTCTTTCTATTTTTAGTAGACATGGGGTCTCCTTCTTGCTCAGGCTTGTCTCTGACTCCTGAACTCAAATGATCTTCCTGCCTTGGCCTCCCATGTTCAATAAGATTTTGTCAATGAGTAACACCCACCCATTATCTAATATGTTACCTAGCATGGGTGTCCAGGTACTGGTTAATTTTGAAGGAAGAAAAGTTCAGACATCATACATAGCATGTGGCATCAGAGCAAATGTGATGAAGGCAAAGCTGGAAGATGGATTTGGGGTAAGATAAGGATACAGGGAGGCTGGGGAAGTGTGATAAAATTTTTATGGGGGTGATTATTCAAAACTAAACAAATTGGAATAAAACAAAGTTTAATGGGAGAAATGTGCTGTTCTCCAAATTTTGCCCAGGGTAGACTCAGTCTGAATCATACACAGTTTTTTGACTTCCAGAACATGTCCTTTGACCAGCGGCCACTCACTTGAGACATAAAGCAGCTGGGTCTTAGAAAGTTTGGTGGCCTGGGAATTTTAAATGATAAACAGCTACACAGAGCTTTAAAATAAATAAGATGCATCTTAAATTAGCCTTAAAATACGTAAGTGAATGGACTCTGAAGAGCTCTCTGATTAGGCTTGATAAGGTCTTGGGAAATTGATTTCAGTCCAAAAGAGAAAAGTACTACAAGGTTGGATCATTTGAGACTCTGGTTTATTGGCCTCTGTAAATAGAGAACTTTGTAAAAAGTGAATTTTTTTGTGCTACTAAATTGAAAGATTTATAAGATAATGATGTTGGTATTTTCATATATATGCAAAAATGTTTTATAAGAGGAATGCAGGGTTTCTAGTATGCACCATCCTGGTAAAGTGTCTAACATGTACAACAGAAATACTTCTGGGTGTGATTAAGACCTGACAAAATATTGGTTGTAATTCATGTTGTTTTTTCTATCATGAAAGAAGATAAAAAACCCCTTGAAGTGTGTGGTGGTGAAGTTTCCCTTATTTGCTTGAGACATTATTGCCTTGTTTGTTTCTCCTTTCCCCTTACCTCTACCCAGTTATTAATTGCTGGCAATTCTGTCACGTGCTCTGTCACACACAGTCCTTTTCTTCCATCCCCACCGCTGCTGCCTGATTCGGTTAGTATTTCCTTAACTTGTGTCATCTCTTCTGGGGATTATTGTGACGGCATCTCCCTGAATCTAGGCTTTGCTTGTGCTTCACACCTTGGTTAAAACGTGGTATTTTTATTCATTTTATTTTAGGTGTGAAACGGTGTCTCATTGTGGTTTCAACTTGAGTTTCTCTGCTGATTAGTGAGCTTGAACACCCTTTTTGCATTTATTGGCCACTTGGATATCCTCTTTGTGAAATGTCTTTGAAATCTCTTGCCCATTTTTCTATTAGGTTGTCTGTCTTATTCTTAGTACTTTATAAGAATTTCTTGTATATTATGGATCCAAGTCCCATGTTAATTGTGTGTGTGGTGAGGATCTTCTCCCAGTCTGTGGCTTGCTTTTTCACTCTCTTTATGGTGCCTTTTGATGAATAAAATTTACTAATACTAATGTTGTTCAGTTTATCAGTCTTTCCCTTCATGATTACTATGTTCTATGTCCTGATTAAAAAAATAATTCCCTACACAAAGATCATAAAAATAATCTCACATTATTTCCTAGAAATTTTATTGTTATTTTTTTCAAACTTAGATACATAATGCTTCTGGAATTGATTATTGTGTATGGTGTGAGGTAGGAGTTAAGTTTTACTTTTTTCATATAGATATCAGAATGCCATAATAAAATTCATGAAAATGGTTTATGTACTGACTGCTCTGCAGTGCCACCCTTAACATAAATCATGTTTTCTTATATGTATTGGTCTTTTTCATGACTTTATTCTGTTCCATTGGTCTTCTTGTTAAAACTGTGCCAAAGCCATGCTGATCTTGTTAGTTTTCTTGCAGAGAAAAAAGTACTTTGAGCATGGATTCATTTCAAGAAAACAAAAGAATTTTTATATAAACATTTTATATATAAATGTCATAATATATATGTCACATTTATTGAGGTATAACTTCCATACATGTCCATATATATGAACATTGTATATATGCAGTATGTTATATGTCGTATATATTGAGGTATAATTTACATGCAATAAAATTTACTCTTATTAGCTATAGCATTCTGTGAATTTTGACTATTACATACAGTCATGTATCTACCACCATAATCAAGATATAGAACATTTTCAATATCTCAAAAGTTCCCTTAGGCGCTTTGTAGACAATTCCTTCCCCTACTGGTCAGCCCCTGACAACCGCTGATCTATTTTCTGTCCCTATAGTTTTCATTCTCTTAACCATGTATTTTGCAGAGCAGATATTTTTAATTTGGATGAAGTTCAATTTATCATTTTTTCTTTATGGATCATGCTTTTGGTGTTGTATCTAAGAAACCTTTGTCTAATGTCCAAAATGTTTCTTATTGTTTTATTATTTTAGGTCTTACATTTAAGTTTATGATCTGTTTGAGTGTCAAGGTTTTTTTTTTTTCAATATGGATATTTAATTATTCAAGTACCATTCATTGACCACATACATAGGTCTTTTCTGTATCTATTTGTCTTCCCATATACTTTTTAAAATCAGCTTGTCAATTTGTATAAAAATGTCCGGCTGGGACTTGATTGAAAATGTGTTGGCTTTATAGATCAGTAGGGAGAGTTGGCATCTTCACAATATTGAATCTTCCAAACCACAAATCCAGTATATCTTTATCAGTGTTTTATAGTTTTCAGCATCTAGATCTTGCTCATATTTTATTAGATTTATACCTAAATATTTCATGTTTTTGGTGCTATTGTAAATGGTACTTTAAAAAAGTTTAATGTTTAATTATTCTTTAAGATAAGGACACTGGGAGCCTGGGAAAGTGAGACTAACTTTTTATGTAGGGAGATTCTTCAAAAGAAAACAAATCAACATAAAACTTTAATGAGAGGAGTGTATATATATTACACATTTGACATGTATAGGAATACTATCGATAGCTTGTATACTGGCTTTATTTCCTATAACCTTTCTAAACACACTTATTAATTTTCATAGTTTTTGGAAATTCTGTGTGATTTTCTCCACAATCATGTAGCCTATGAATAAAATAGTTTTATTTTCAATTTGGTGGCCTTTTATTTCTTTTTCTTGCCTTATTTGCATTGGCTAGTTCTTCCAGTACAATGTTATAAAAAGAAAATAAAATTTCAGAACCTTCCAAATTTATTATGCCAAGGGGAAAAGTTAAGCTCTGGAAACTGAGTCACATAAAATGGTGGTTTTTCTTCTCTGGTGCATGACCGTTGCTTCCTGGCCTTCGTGTTGAGATGTTGTACATTAACCAGACTCGCTATTCTTCATGCAAGCCTAGACGAAATGACATTGAAGATAGAGACCCTTCTGATTGTTACCTCTTTACAACTCAATGTTAAGCAACCCTTTTAGAGTATAATTGATAGTAGCCAGTCAAATCCGTATGTTAGCCTTGTATGGAAAATGTAACTCTGTTCAGCACCTCCATTTTTTCCAGTTTAAACACATCCTGATTTTTACCCACATGGGAAACACTGATCACCTTTATTTGGTGGACAGCCACCCTTACACTTTCAGCTTGAATAAACTCTTTTAACCTGACCCTGAGCATTTGATTATTTTGGGTTGACAATGTTGAATATAATTGGTGAGAACAGAATCTTCGCCTTCTTCCTGATCTCAGGGAGAAAATTGTCTTCCATCATTAATTATGTTGCAGTGCAGATTTTTGTAGATGATCATTGTCATGCTTAAGTTACCTTCTGTTCCTAGTTTACAGGGAAATCTTTTATTTTTTAAATCAGCCAAAGATGTTGGATTTTGTCAAATGTTGTTGTCTGTAACAATTGAGATGGTCATATGATTATCTCAGTAAATATAATTAATCATATTGACCAATTTGATTTTTTTGAATGTTGACTAGTCTTGCAATTCCTAGATAAATCCTACTTGTTCATTAAGTTGTTTTTTATTTTTAAAAAAGTAATATTGCTGGATTTGATGTGCTAGTATTTTGTTGAGAATCTTTTTGTCTATCCTCATGTGAGATAGCCATCTGCAGTTTTGATTTTTTAGTAATATCTTTTCTGGTGCTATCACAGAGTTGATAGGTATTATTAACTGTATATTATCAACAATATACTCTGGAAGAGTTTTAAAAAATAATTGTTTGTATTTCTTCCTTAAATGTTTGACAACATTTGTCAATGAAAGTATCTGGGCCTGGAATTTTCTTTGATTAAAGATTTTTATGAATGAATTCAAATTCTTTAGTAAATATAGAGCTAAACAGGCTATCTAATTTTTATTGCGTGAACTTCAGAGGTTTGTGTCTTTTAAGGAATTTTTCCATTTCACCTAGGTTATTAAGTTTATGGACATAGGGTTTTTTTTCAATATTCCTTATTATCCTTTTAATATTTGTGGGATCTGAGGTGATGTATCTTCTTTCATTCATGATATTTATTATCTGTCTTCTTTCTTTTTAACATGGTCAATTTGGCTGGAGGTTTATAAATTTTATTGATCCTTTTGAGAAATCAACTTTAATTTCCTTGATTTTGTCTAAAGTTTTTCTATTCTTAATTTCATTGATAACCACCCATTTTTATTTTTTCCTTCTTTGCTTACTATAGGTTAAACTTGCTCTTTTTAAAACTTATCTTATGGTGGAAGCTTAGATACTTACTTGAGGCCTTTCCTTTGTCTTAGCTGCACTGCTTCAACATCATCTCACACTATGTATTCTTTAAGTTTCCTTATAACTTCATTTTTGACCCATGGACTATTTAGAAACTTGTGTGATTTCCATATATTCATGGATTTTCCATATATATTTGTTATTGGTTTCTAGTTTAATTTGTCTATAGGAGTTAACGTAGAGAAACTAGGTTTGGGTTTTGCAGTTGCTATGATTATCTTCAGCATGCCATAGTCTTTAATAAAATTTGTCTTACGATGTCTTATGCTTAGGGTGAAGTTCTGGGTGCCTGAAGGTTTACCTCAGTGTTTGCTTTTAACCCTCAGCTTTCAGCTGTCCTTCTGTGCCTGTACCTGAGATGGGCCCTGGTCCTGCTCCTTCCCAAGCAATAGACTGGAGGTGGCTTGTTACTCAGTGTTTGCTAGACTGGTGGAAAGCAGGGCAAGAGAACTGTTCCGGCCCGTTCTCTATTGTTCTGGTCCAGCCTCAGGCTAAGGTCGGCCATTTGTGCCTGGGCCATTGGAGGTGGGGTTTTCTCAGGGTTCCTCCTCCCCATGCCAGGCAGCCAGTTCTCTACCTGTATCTGTGGCAAGTCTTGTGCAAGAGATTCTCTTGTCCTAGTTCAGTGGTGGGAGATCTCTGACAATACTGCTATGGGATCTTGGGCTCAGGACTGCTTTTTGCTCCTCCTTCAGGGGTAGAAGTGTTTTCTTCTATCTTTGCAGGAAATAATGGTTCTGTCCTGCTAGAAGTGATTGGGTTTACTGCCCCTTTCCCAGAAGCTTGAGCCTTTTGAGAGAAGGGTCTAGGCGGAGATACGGGCTTCATGTCTGCTAGAAGTGGTGGCTGATTCACTCTTCTTGACTGCATCAAAGAGGGAGTCTCTCTCTCCTGCTCTACCTCCAGTATTTCTTGTGATTACCAGTGAACATCTATCTAAAAAAGCCTTAAGTGTGTAGGAACTCCCTTGTGTTTGCAGCTCTCTCTGCTGTCATGTTAGCACACACTAATAATGGCTGACTTCTTTTCACCCACTTGAATGGAAAATTCATCTGCCTTCATGCTCTGCCACAGGTGAGACTATCCTTGCTCCCATCTCACCTTGGTGAGAGGACCTCCTGGGATTTCAGGTTGCTTGTTTGTCCTTTGATGCCAGCCCTTTGATGTGTTCAGAAACGTGATTTTAGAGTTTATCTGTCTTTTTCTTACTGTTAGGAAAGAAATGGCTCTCTTTTTAGGTTTCTACATTGTAGGTAGAAGGGAGACAAAAAAAAAACAACACGTTTCAATGCTTAATCAGAATAAATTGTCACATTCCTGGGATATAAGTTAACACTTTGAAAATAAGTGTTAATAGCACCACATCGTTTTTGAAGGTACTATACGATGATAGCCAGTGTTCATAACGATGACATGGAAGCATTTTTAGGATGCCAAATTGTCATTAGAATCATAAGAAAGCATGAAATTAAATATAATCTTAGGATGATATTCATTTGAGGAATATTCTTTGAACAATAAGAACTCAAATATGGTATCTGTGATTATATTCTATTAATTTTGTAACTAACCAAGTTTGAATATAGAAAATTTTAATCTGTTTTCAGGTAACTTAAAACAATAAATATTTTAAATGTTCAGACAATAGGAGATGCTGCATGCAAAATTACGTCTGCACACCCTTTTATACAGAGCTCTCACACATGCACTGCATGCTACATGCTAATTATACTGTTGCTTACCTAATAGATAGGAGATTTCTATAGTGCAAATGAGAGAACTCTTTTAACTTTTTTTTCTATATTTTAAGTAAAACTCTCTTCTAGTGGATGTCAGGTTAAGCAGGCTAGATAAGAAAGTAAGATATATATAATAATACACAATGACCCAGTTTAACTTTATTTTGCTTTGATGTTTTTGCAGAAATTAAAAAAAGCTGGATTGCATCCTGTGAAGTAGAGGCAATGTCCAATTTTACAATCTATACAGTATCTAGAAAATTGCAGGATGACACATAGTGCATTGTTGGAACTCATTAAATGTAAATAACTACACTTCATTTGGCAAATGGTGCTAGTTGAGCACACATGTTGGATTAGGAGTAGTACCGTACATTCTGTACTTTAGAAATTCCCATAGCTATCAAGTATTATAGAGGAATATCTTTAACATTTATTTATCCTGAAAGATCACATTCAACATCTGGTTTGTTTATTTTTGTATGTGTAGAACACACTTTAAATGATTACATCAGTTGCCTTTTAAAAAATGTGAGATGATTAATCTTTTTCTTGTTGTGAAATGAGTCATAGAATAAATTACAAATCTGATTCAGGGGGAAAAACTTTGGCCATCATGGCTCAATTTTGGGTTCCACAGAGTGGGATATGCTTGTAATATTATCAATTTTGACTTTTTAATACTATAAAGCTAGGGAGAAGTTCAGCTATTTAGGCAAACAGGAGAAAAAAGGTGGCAAGTGTGGGGCACAAGTGGCTTGACTTTTTTTCTTTCTTTTGCCATAATGGAGACTTTTGTTATTGGGAATAAGAAGAGAACAGGACTCATTTGGATGCACAGCCATAGGAATAAGTAGGGGTGAGGAATTGACTTAGGATGCAAATAGAGTTAAATGATTCCTGGTTGTCCAGTGCTGATAGGATCCGTGTGATGTTTATCATGAAGCAGTTAATCAATAACACCTTGATAACACTACTCCAAGGGAATGTTCTTTGTGGTTATACAGAAAGTGTAGTAATAGTGCCAGTGAAGACAATTCACTTTTTAGTTTACACCACTATCCATACCTGGTTGCTCATACTCAAAACAAGTAGACTGCATAATTCTGTCACTGAGACTCAATAGAGGACACTGATTGTGGCAAAGAACGCTGATTGCACTAGTGGTTACAGATGCACGGGTAAAGAGTATGGGGGGAGAAAGAGAGAGAGGCAGAGACACACACAGAAACTCCATTTGTAGTTCACAAAGAGGAGCAGTATCTAGCATAATGCAGACTCCACTCAAAGCAATTACTTGTTAAAATGTGGTATTTAAAATGAAGGTTAAGAATTTGCAGATGCACAGTGAAGACTTTGTGTAAATAGTAATCAAGGCAGCAAAGAAGAGACCTGACCAGTGCAGGCCACATGGGATGAGCAGCTCCATAGTTTGAAAGAGGAATCTAGCTGGACTGGAACAGAAATCACACCCTATTCACACCAGTGAGGATCTCCCTCTACTTACTTCCTTAGAGAGGGGCGTTTGGAAGCGTATATCAGAATCTACTGTATACTCTTTGTAACTGCTGCCTATAATAAGGAATAAATTATTATAATACAATGTACAAAATTCACATTCTGTAGAGTGAGTTCAGCTGCACTTAAGTCCTTTTTTTTTTCTTTTGCCATTTTCTTAAAGTCCTGGACTCCGTGAACCTGTTCGACCATTGTAGTAAAACATATGTGTTCAGATTGGACAAAACACAGGTAAGTGGCATCTCTTTGAGAACATTGTTTTAAAACACTCACTTCTGTTTGGGTGTTCTCTACTTTACCCTGGATACACAGCCTAATGCCTCCAAGTCTCCTGTGATGATCAAATAAGGTTATCACAGTCTTTCATTTCAAAGCTAGAACAGACGTTCAAGACAACTTATTGCACCTACTTCAATTATAGAAGAGAACAGAACTGTTCAAGTTCATACAGCTACTAGGAGGCTGAGCTGGATTAAAGCCCAGTTTCTTGACTTCCTAACTCACTGAGTTTATTATAATACTCAATAAGTCACGTACAATAATAATACTCAATAACCCTTTTTGAAAAACTTGTTAAAAATTTAAAATAAGTTATTATTACTCAGGAATACAAATGTGTTTACACCCCCCAAAGAATTTTTGTAGGAATGAAGACATTATGCCTTGTTGTTTGGCTGTATACTATAGCTTGTGAGAACTGTAGCAGTCAAGGGTAGTTTCAGCTGTGTGTGTCATACATTACAAAGTTACATTGTGTTTAATTCAAATAAAGCCATAAAGCCCGGAGGCAGCAGACTGACCATAGTTGCTGTCACAGCTCCAACGTGTTTTGAATTCTGAAACTCAGGCTCATTTCAGCTCCCCAGGTCTGCTATCCCTAGTGTGGCTCTCATTTTTATGGCCCAAGATGCTGCTAAATCTTTTGCCCTTGATATACCACAATGACATTCTCTCTCTTTCTCTCTCTCTCTGTCTCACTCTCTCTCTCTCTATACACACACACACACACAATGTATGTAAACTATCCATTCCACCTCAAGGTAAGACAGATCTTTTTTCCTAATTCTACTTGCACTTTAATTGACTTGTCATTATCATAAATATCAGCTTAGACACAAAACATATTGCTAATGCCCTCTTTTGCATGTTGTTGCCATTAGGGTACCCCAGGGACTCTATCCTTTTATCTTGGAATGGAAGATAGTTAATAACAATGAACAGTCTCATAAGTCAGGTGGGGAATGCTCTGAGAGAGCCTCTTCCCTCCTCATCTTCCTCCTTGTAGAAGGGCAGGTGTCTAATGGTGATCAAGTGGGGAACGGTGGCTGTCCCTCCTTCAGCCAGACACATCATTGATGTGGAATCCAGAGTGGGGAAAACAGTTCTGTACTTCAGGTTTAAGTCCATAGGGGTGTGCAATTTCAGAATGGTCCTTCTTAGGTAGGTCTATGGTCTGTTTTTATATGCTCTTGAAGTAAGAATGGTTGTTACGTTTTTAAGAGTTGTAAAGAAGAGGACAAAGAGGAGAAGGAGATACAGAAAAAGAAAATGATGATGATGCAGTATGTGACCTGCAAAGCCTAAAATATTCACTATCTGTTTCTTTACAGAAAAGTTTGCTGACCAAGATGATTTAACTCTTTCCTGTACTAATTTACCAGCACAGAGCATCATTCTTGAACTCTTGGAGCTCCCATGTGGATCTACATCCTCAGCTGGTCAAAGAGCCTCTCCAGGTTCTTTCTTTTGCATCCTTTATTCCTTTCTCCATTATCACTTTGTCCATTTAAACTATTTTTGCTCTCTCTTAGCTTCCACTCAATCTTTTCCCCTTTTGTGTCTGGCCTCTGACATCATTAGCCAGTCAATTTCTAATTCTCTGGCTCCAGTTGCTGGTTGGCTGGGAGGTGGGATGGGAACTCTGCATCCTGAGAGGGTGGAAGTAAGAGGCCATCACGGTGGTGTGGCCTGAGAGAGAGGATTGCATAAGGCATAAATTGTTTATTGTGAAGATTAATTTCTGGTCAGCATAGCTCCCAGATCTTAATATGTTGTAAGAGTCTCTGTTAATAGATTCAAGGAGAGAAATTATAGGACATATCTCTAAAGATGCCAAAGGAGTCTTTGACAAAATTCAAGACTCATTTTGAATTAAAATATTTAGGAGGAATTCTAGGGATGCTTCTTTAACATGATAAAAAGTATCTATAACTTAGTTCTAAACTCAGCACCTTACTTAATGCTAGAAAAATATACACGTGATCAGGAAAAAGGCAAGGATGCCCACTATTTTTACTATTATATTATACTTGAGGTTTTAGCTAATTCAATTAAACAGGAGAAATCAATTAGAGGCATAAGATTATGTAAGGAAGAAGTAATAGGGTTTTTATTTGTAGATGTTAAGTGGGCAATCCTGGAAAACCCTAGTGAGTCAAGGGTTCTGAACACAAACAATAAAATAATTTAGTAAGTTAGCAGGGTATAAAATTAACATCCAAAAATAAATAGCCTTTATATACCCAACAGCAACCAGCTAGGGGATATAATGATAGAGAAAAACTCCATTTATAGTAGCAACAACAATGAAGAAAACACTAAGGAATAATCTTGACAAGAGATCTATGCAATTTTTATTAAGATAATTTTTAAATATTTAGAAACACAGAGGTGAACTTGAACAAATGAAAAAGCATCCCTTCTTCTTGTATAGGATTGCTCAACATCATAATGATGTCAGTTTTCCCTAGTTAATTAATACATTTAACATAAGCTCAACAAAAATACTAACAAGCTTGTTTTATGGAGCTATACAAGTTTACACCAAGGTTCATTTTGAAGTATGTACATGAAAGAATGCTAAAAAAGAGAATCTATGAGGAGAAACTACTTCCACAAGTTATTTAGACATACTATAGATCTTCTATAGTCAAAACAACGTGGTACTGGCACATGGATAGACAGATCCATAGAATAGAAAGTTCAGAAAAAGATTCAAGTACATCTGAAAATTGAGTATATGACCACAGTGACATCTCAAATTGATGGAGACAAAGATGAACTTTTAATTAAATGGTCCTGGGACAAAGGGAGAACCACTTGAAAAAAGCTAATTAGATCCACACCTTACACCATACACAAGAATAAATTACAAATGGGTCAGGCATTTAAATATAAATAATGAAGTCATGCAAGTACTAGAATAAAATATGGTCAAGTAATTTATTATTTACAAAAAGAAAAATAGTAACTTTACAGGGAAGAAATAGTAACTGTACAGTAGACACTATTTTAACTGAATGTTGAAAACTGACATCTCAGTACTGGGACTGACTGACATAATGTGCTCTTGAGTGATTCACCAGGGAGAACCAATGTCACTTTTGTGGTTTTTCTGCCAAATTGCATTACTGGAATCTAGTTACTCAGAAACACGAGATAAACCCAAATTGGGGCATTCTAAAAATGAACTGGCTTGTGCTCTTCAAAAATGTCAAGGTCAAGAAAGAGAAAGTTGAGAAATTATTTCAGATTAAAAGAGACTAAACAAACATGACAGATAGTTTGCAAATATGATCCTGGATTCGATCCTAGACCGAAACAAATAGCTATCAAGCTCATTATGGGAACAATTGGTGAAATTTGAACATTCACTGTGGATTAGATTATTGTACTAATGTTGCATTTCCTGATTTTGAGAATGTACTGTGAGAAGATGATAATGTTAGGTAAGAGAATGTCCTTGGTTTTAGTCAATACTTACGGAAGTATTTAGAGGTAAAGGAGCACAAAGATGTCTGTAACTTACTTTTAAATGGAACACAAATAATAATGCAAATGTAAATAATCAGTCAATTTTGTTGAGGACATTGTATTAGTCTGTTTGGGCTGTGGTAACAAAATACTACAGGCTGGGTGGCTTAAAGAACAGTTCTGGAGGCTGGATGTCCAAGATCAAGGTGCCAGCAGGGTTGGTGTCTGGTGAGGCCACTCTCCCTGCCTTGTAAATCGTTGCCTTCTTGCTGTGTCCTCACACGGCCATTTTGCTGTGCACACATGGTGAGAGAAAGAGGTCTCTGATGTCTCTTCCTCTTCTTATAAGGACACCAATCCTCTCAAATTAGGACCCTGCCCTTATGATCTCATTTAACCTTAAATACCTCCTTAAAGACCCCATCGGCAAGTACACATTTGGTGTTAGGGATACAAGATGAATCTTGGGGGACAAAATTCAGTCCCTAACAGATGTATAGGAGTTTTTCAACTATTCTTGCAACTTTTTTGTAAGTTCTAAATTATATATAAATTAAAGTTACGAGAAATAAATTTCTCCCTCTTTCTCTCTCATTCTCTTTCTACCACCCAACTCCACATTGCCATAGCTTTGGAAGGCATGAAGCTAAAGGAAAGAGGAGAAAAGAAGAAAAGTATGACCTCCTCAATTCTAGCCAAGTGTGAACTCTACTGCTTTTTCTTATAAAGAAGAAAAGCATTTATTATAGAGACCAGCTTATTCTGATATTCTTAAAACCTGGAGAAGAAAGAAGTTCTGTAAGGGGTAATATAGATACAATGTAATTCCTCGTTCATCTTGAACATAATCCAAATGAAGGCAAATGATTTATGCATACCAGGTGAATCTGGGACCTGGTGCACAGGGTTGAGCTACTTTGGAAGGAGTAAAACCATTTACGCAGAAATCTGTATGGCAACTTGATGTCTGCAAATTTTGGGTTGGGAGAGTTAAGTTATTTGAAAATACATCTATCCTTTTGAGGTGTGTTTTAAAAACTTTTTTAGGCAAAACCAGAGTAGCCTTTGGTCTAGGGCTAATTTTGTCTCCCTTTTGAGGTGATAATCCAAAGCTGTATGAGTGACAATGTTTTCCACTTTGTCTGTAGGTAACACAAACTATTCCAAGACGCTGTGTGAGCCCTGAGGATTGTTTACACTCCTCTTTTTGAATGGTGCTTTATGCATTTTGGGATAGTTTCCTCCCATGCATGCACTGGCTGGTATTCATCTGAAGACCTGAAGAGACCCTCTGCAGATCTTTGTGTGGCTGGCTCCTCTCCAGTGCTTTGCTCTTGAACTCTAGCATACTTGGTCTCCTGGACTCCCATCTCTGAGTCCTCAACTGTGTGAGCCTGCTGGGCTTTGCCTGGTTTATCCTCCCTACACTCTGGCCTGAAAACTCTCTCCAGTCCAGAAAGTGGTGCAATCACAAGGCCCACCTTGTTTACTTCCATTCTTTCAGGGATCACTGTCCTGTGCAGCCCAATGTCGAATGTCTGAAAACTATTTTTGTATATTTTTGTTGTTGTTGTTGTTGTAGGTGGAAGGCTAAATTGAACCTCTGTTATAACATTTTGGTCAGGAGTGGGCCTCCTTAGTATCTTCTTCACTATTTTCCCATCTAGTTCTTCTCTCCCTTAATTCCCATGTGGTCTGTGGCTCACCCAGGGTTGAGCTGAAGGAGGAGGAGAAGAAGAGGGCTGAAGGTCTCACCAGGCTGGCACTGCTGTAATCTCATATTGGGCTCTTTGGTGTGTCAGATGTCGAAGCGCTCACTCCTTGTCTTGTGAGTGCTTCTGCTGCTGGGGTCTCTTGCCAGCAGCTCCCTGACAAAGTGTGTATGCTTCCTTTCTGGCCACATATAATTCATTCCTTATCTCCTGGCTTCTGGTGTTCTACCTACTCATGAACTCCTCTTTGGGGTCACCTTACCCTTCCATTTTCTTGGGCAGTGTCCCTTTCAGGAGAACCAATTCCTCCCAGCTACTTTCTTATGTGACTTTTCAGGAGTATATCACAGGCCAGTATCTGTGATCTCCTAACTCTTGAGGTCACAAGTCAAGTTTTCTGGGCAATTCTCTAACCTCCTTCCTCACTTGGCTTACAGAAAGGGGAAAATAAGAGGAAGAGGAGAAGAGTCACAAAACATTGATGACTCTTCCTTTAAGAAAGTTAATGCTACCAAACTCTTCATCAATATTTAAGAGTTTCCTATATATCTTTGATGTGAGTGCTAAACTAAAGATCTACTTTTGGGGTGGGGTGGAGTAGGGACTGTAATTAACTATAAGTTAAGTTCTACAAAGATGGTCTGGCTCAATTTTCTAGAGTGTTTGGGTCTTTAACATCCTTCATTTTCAGTTTTGGATCTTCCACAGAACTTTAAAAAAGTCCAATTTTAACACTTATTGCATATATTATGCATTTTATTAACTGAATAATAAAATAGGTGTCTTTTATTATGTCTATTAACTTTATTTCCATGTATTCCTGAATATATTTGTACATCCCAGGAAGAAAAACTATAGATATTTAAATTATAGATATCATGAATTCAGTTCAGTCTATTTCTCAAAGGTTCAAAAAACAAAGTATCCTTCTTCCCACCAGCTGTTGCTTCCTCTGACACATGTACACATGTATTACACAGCCTTGAAACTAAATTCTTGGCCAGAAAAAAAGGAAATGAAGTTTCCTCTTCAGCTGTTCTCTTATTTGTCTTAATTAACAGTTGACCTGGCACTGTCAAATTGTTTCTTCCTTCTTATAAAGTTCTCTTAAGCCTCAATTTTCATTTTGAATTTGCACCTGTCCTCTACTCATTGTACCCTATTTGCAGCATCCTGAACGCAGCCTGTTCTCACATCTCCTTGCTGACACATATGCTGTTCCCACTAGGAAACCCCTTTCCTTCATTCTCTGTGGGAAGTTCCTGCTGATTTTCCTATTTGTGGCTCACGTGCCTTCTCTGACCACTGCCTGCACTGAGTTGAGTGTCTCTCTGATGTGCTCTTAGGATATCTTGTACCTGCCTTTTCGTGGTAATCAGTAAGCTGCCTTGTTGCAATCATCCATCTCTTCTACCTACTGTGAGCTTCTTGAGCACAGAAATTTGTCTTCCTTAGTTTGTCCCTAGTGCTTGGCAAATAATCAAAATAGGCGTAAAAACCAAATTTTGAGTGCTTGCTTTATCTCAAACATGTTCTAAGCATTCTACATGTATCATATCATATCACTCAACTTACAATTTCCCAAAGTATGTACTATTATCTTGTGTTATGCCCAGAAAAGTGAGGTCACTTGCCTTAGGAAGTGGTGGAAACCAATTAAACCCAGCCAGTCTGATCTTAAAGCCCTCACTCAATTACTCCACTGTTTCAGTATGGAAAATACTTAACAAATGCTGGTACTCAATAAATTCTTGGTGAGTAAATGAACAGCCTTTGGCTGTGTAGTACACATTTGCTCAACAGAATAAAGAGCCCCTTAAGATTGTATGCAACTGTGCATAATGTCCCATTAAGACTAAGGAGAATGATCTGGAAGCTTCAAGACAGTTGCCTGTGTTATATAGAATATATGGTAGAATCCTCTCCCTAGAGCTCGTGGGCTAGTTCTTTTTAGGTCCAACTTCTCTTGTGTCTCTGGGTATTAGACTCTTTCTGTTTAATCTCCTAACCAACCAAGTGGTGGCCACTGAAGTCCTGAATCATTAACACTTTGCTGATGTCAACAACATCTGCTCAGGGTTGTACTCACCTGTTCTATTGAAATCAGAACCCTTGCTAATGGAAGCTGTCTTTAACTCCATTAGCCCTAACCAGCCCTGGCCAACCTTGAAGGCAGAAAAATGTTATCATTATAAAAAAATTATAATATCTTACTGCCATATTAAAATGCCATTCTCGGGTGAGGAATCAGAGCTATATCCCTGATGTCACACACTGAAAACTCGTCAACAGTTATAAACATACTTTTGAAAATACTTTTTAAATCATAAAGCAAATGTGATTAGGCCAGTGTTGCATGCAAAATATTGGCTTCTCTCAAAGATGTTTGAGAGAAAACAAATCTCCAAAACCTATGAATATATTACTTTACTTGGCAAAAGGGACTTTGCAGATGTGATTAAGTTAAGGAATTTGAGATGGGAGAGTGTCCTGAATTATTCAGATGGGACCAGTGCAACACATGGGTCCTTTCCTAGTCATGGATAGAAGCTGGAAAAGGCAAGAAAATGAATTTGTCCCTTAGCATCTTCAGAAAGGAATGCAGCCTTGGGGAAAAGCCTTGATTTTGCCCAGTGAGATGCATATTGGACTGTAAGATAATAAATTTGTGTTGTTTTATATTTCTGGTAATTTGTTACAGCAGCCATAAAAATCTAATACAGTAGTTTTCTCCAGGTGTGGCCCCTGAACCAACTCCCTAGTAATCAAGTTGTCTGCAGAACAAGGAAAATTATCAGGGATAAAGATGTGCTTTTGATAATAAAGGGGCCAATTCTCCAAGAAGACATAACAATCCTTAATATGTATGTGCTTAACAACAGATCATCAAAATACAAGAATGGATAGAACTGCACGGACAAGTAGAGGAATCCACTATTATAGTTGGAGACTTCAATACTTCTCTGTTAGAAATGGAAAGATCTAGCAGGCAGAGAATCAGCAAAAAGATAGGTGAACTCAATGGCACAATCAATCAACTGAATATAATAGACATCTGTAGATCGCTTTATCCAACAATAACAGAATACATATTTTTCTCAAGCTCATATGAAATATCAACCAAGACAGACCACATTGTGGGCCATAAGACACATTTTAACAAGTTTAAAAGAATAAAGATCATACATTGTCCGCTCTCGGACCACAATGGAAGTAAACTAGAATTTAGAAATAATAGCTAGAAAATTCCCCAAATACTTGAAGATTAAACAACACACTTCTCCCATCCAAGTACTAACCAGGCCCGACCCTGCTTAGCTTCTGAGATCAAACGAGATCAGGCGTGTTCAGGGTGGTATGGCCGTAGACTAAACAACATACTTCTAAATCACACATGAATCAAAGAAAAAAATCTCAAAAGAAATTAAAAATTATTTTGAACTAAATGCAATGAAAGTACAACTTCTCAAAATCTGTGGGATGCAGTAAAAGCCATGATTAGAGGAAAATTTATAGCATTGTGTAATCAAGTTGTTAAAAGTGCAGATTCTGGGGTCTTGCCACTGAGCCTTGTTTGCAAGATTTCTGGCCAAGCATTCAGCTGGAGCTCCTGTCTTCACTTCTGAATTCTTTCCCTTGGCTTTAGACAAGGAGTGCTCTTGCCTTTCCTCAGTCACAGGTTAGAAGAAATGGTCTCAAAAGCACAGGCTTCTCTTCTCCCCATTCTCCCCCAAGCTGACCTCCTTTACTTCTTAGTCATCTTCTTATACTTCCTGGTGGATATGTGTGGGAAGTAGGGAGTCCTTGTAAAGGCAAACTTCTTAATTAGTCTCTCATAATAAGCCCTGTAGGGAGGTCATAGGTTTGTAGAACCTAGAAGATGGGGCAGCCAGAATTTGTTGTCCTTAGCTGTGGGCCTTGGCCTTCTTTCCAGGAGAAAAAAAAAAATCTCACTAAACATCCTGTTATTACATTTCCTGGTAGGAGACTGATATTCATTTCTGAGCCAAGGAATAGCATTTGTCATCAAAACCATTTATATTACATAATAATCTATTATATATTTTAATGATTTCAATCATTATAAATGAACTTATTCTCTCAGAACCAATAGATACTCCAAATCATGACCAAAGCTTTACCCTGTAAAAGCTGTCTTAAAATAAAGTTTCTATGTGTGGTCCTGCCAAATACTTCCAAGTTCAACAGTTTGAGAGTGGCACTAGCTGGTCAGCCTTTGGAATATCAGTATTAAATTAATGTGGTTAAAATACTTCATGTTTGGAAAACTGGTCACTTATTATAAGACTTCTTGGGACAGAGAGTGGACAATTGTCATGTTGTAAAGCTTGGGTTAACTCTAAGAAATGTCTTGGAGCAATGAAATCAGCCATGATGACAGGCTATGCAGCTAGGTCCTTTCATCCAGTCAAAACTCTTTGCAAGCCAAAACATTCTTTCTGTTTGTTGTTGTTTAGTTTTATTTTAGCATTTTCTACTAAAATGAGTTTTCTCACTTTCAGCTACTGAAATGGGAAAAAAGCCCTGAGTTTTGAATTTCATAGCAAATAAACCAAATTTGAAAATATGAGTGAATTCAAAATTTATAAAATTATACTCTATAAGGGTTAAGGCTTAAACCAAGTGAGAAATATTAAGACTGAGGTAAAATACAGTAATTTAAACATGTATATGAACACCAGGAAATATTATTTAATGAGTACATGATCTTCCAAGTTTACAAATGTCACAAATTATTTTAAAATATTTGACATTTAATAAATCCAAGCTCATCATGCCTAGTATTTTCTCCACATATTTATTTTTAAAACGTGATTTTTTGAGGGAAATTTAATGCATATGTTTTGGACTCGTTTGGTTATGTCATCAAAATTCTGTTTTGAAAGAACTACATTGCATTTAAGTAGTCTTTTAGTGCATTTGAAAATAAGGTTTTTTTTTTTTTTTAATTATATCTTTTTCCCTTGGTAAATGGGACCGTATTTTTGCTTTGGTAGACAAATTCAAACACAAAGAGATTTGTTTTATTGATAATTCTGTAGCTCTGGATAATAGATTATTTTATTAAACTAAAATATTAATTCTTATTATTACAAAAATGATCAATTTTGCTTACTATCTGCATTTAGAAAGCATTACAATAGCGGTAATGAGAGGCAGGATTTGGTAAATATGAATGTAATCATAATGGTTCACATAATTATTTTGTAAATTATCAACTGAAAGTCCCAAACCAAATCCTACTTTTGACATATGAAACAGGATCTGACTAGTATTGTTAATAGTATAGCATATGTCAGGCAGTGGGCTCAACACATAAATTTAAAAAGCATGTTAATTTTACATGGTAGCCATTTCGCTAAGGTAGCCATTTCGCAAAAGAGACAACGAGGATTCAGTCAGGTTAGGTAAGTCCCCAAGGCCATTCACACAGTAAGTGGTAAAATCAGGATTTGGAGCAAGGTAGTCCAATTCCAAAGTAGATTCTTTGTTGCAGAAAATAATTAACATCTGCTCTAATTACTGTAGCTAAAATAGAAATGTATTATTCATTTTTCTAGAGATTAAATCAATTTGAGTATGAGTTATACTCTACGTATGCTATAATTTAAGGACTCAGGATACCCATAGACCTGAACATATTTGCCAAAATAAATATCATTGTTTTTTAGTTAGAAAACTTCTTAAGTTCACTTATGACATACTTACTAAGTGCCTACCATATGCAAGTAAGTTATTATTGAAAAATAATTATTGATTCTTGATATTGTGTCACAAAAATTCTGCATGGAGATTACCAATTAGTTTTAACAAAGAATGAATCCTAGCAGATAACAAGTATTACTACAACCATTATGCTACTGGAGGGATGTATTGATGTACTATAAAGGAAGTTTTTTAATCTAAGAGAGACATTTAAATTTTTGTATAGTAGCTGCTAAAAGTCAAGTTATGTTACAGTATGAGATACCCCTCAAATCTCAGTAGCTTAAAACAACAGTTTTATTTCTTGCTTGTGCTTTTATGTCCAATGCAGGTTGGTAGGTAGGGGTGGGGGATTCATTGTATTAGTTATTCAGGAACCCATATTGATAGAGTTTCCATCTTAACACTTAGGAAAAGCAGAGAATTTCTTCTATTAACAATTAATTGATTTTCCAGAGCTAGACATGTAGTAAGCTAAGGTTCAAGGAGGGCAGGAAGTACAATTACAGAAGATGAGGGGAACCAGAAATCAGTGAATAATGTAATGTCTGCTACAGTACCTAGCCTGACTTTGTTTTTAATGAATGAACTAATTTATCCAGGCTTTGTGATGATTTAGAATTGCTTTTGGAAATGAAAAATAATGAGACTAATCATATCCAATATAGATCAAGTTTGTTTAATGTGAATTTATTCATGTGTTAAATATGCACTTTTTTAGTTATTAAAAGTACAATTTGGGATGTGATTTATATGTTAAATAATTCAATATGTATACTTGAAATAGCTTCTTCCAGGGTCACCATATTGTTGTAATAATCTAGTATTTGTGTTAGACATTAGATGTGCTAGTTAGTCGTTAGATGAGTCTCTTTTCTACTAGCCATGCTGATTCCATCTTCTTCTCCATTGCTTTTTTCTATATTCCACTCTATTACATAAATTTTTAAAATTTGGCTTTTTCCCCTCTTATGGGTTTATAAATTAACTCCAGGATCAAGACAAGACCACTTTAGGTTATGAAGCAGATGAGACAGAAGTTCTAACTTAGGTTCATCTCTCTCGCAAATGTAAAACCAAAGCTTTTCACTTTCCCTGTGGCCTCATCATCTGTAGCAAAGCTGTATGGAAGGAGGCCAGAAAGTAAAAAAAGAGAGGCATTGGAAACTGTAGGGAATATATATATTGTTAAGCCTAAAGATTGCTATATTTTATTTAAACAAAATTTTTGCTTTCTCAGACATCCTCGGCATTCATTACCATTTCCAGTATTTAGCTGAATTGTTGTACAGTATTGGAATTACCATGTTATTAGCTGAGAAAATTATTTTGTTTTCTTATAAAATAATAATGGTTTACCACATTCTTAAGGAAATGTGTTTCTTGTTCTAAAATATTTTAGATGTCTTGTGTCTAAGGTTCTTTCTCTTTTCTTGTGGGAAAGCATCTTTAATATGATGTTGTGAGTTAATGAGACAGCACTATCAGCTTATAATAATTATTTGAAAATTTTTATAACTTTTTTTTAAAAAAGAAAATCAAAGTGAAATACCTTTCAGATAAGTCACCTTTTTGTGCAGGTTGTAAGTAATAAAAGCATTGCTTTAAAAGAATAAATTCATGGGTGTGAGTATTGGCAAAGGGGCATATGTTTGTATAAATGGTTATGAACATAAGATAAAACACTTGGATAAAACTCATGAAGGAAAACAATGGCATTTGGTATTTTCTATGTTTCTTTATTAAGTAATTATTATTTTATTTTCCTCCAACTGTAATGCACTAAAAATCATTGAATTCCCTAAGAGATTTAAGAATAATTATGAAAAACAATGACCTAAAGAAAACTATAAATAACAAAAACTGAGCCAACTCCTTAAGACTATTCAATTCAATTAAATAGTTTCCTCAGAAGATAATCTTTGACATGGACTGTGGTGGTTGTATTCACTTGTAGTGTTTATTTGCTTCTCTATGGAGACCAGAACTCACACCCGTTTAATAGAGAGGTGTTTGGCAATTGTTTACTTGAAAGGGTCATTCTGAAAATTCTTGTACTAAAATAACTTTTTGGTCATTATATTCAACTGAAATTTTTGAGAAAAACATAAATTCTAGTACTAGTCAAATAGATGACTAATGCAATTTATTATCATATTTTTCATACTTATTACTTTGGAGATTTAAGGAAATTTACTAAACACAGTAGGTTTCTCAATGGTCCTGGATGGTTGGTACAGTAGGTAAACTCAGATTTATCTTTTTCCTCTCAAGAATTTTGCTTTAAGATTTCCTGTGGTCAGAACTTTTTGAACATTAGCAGCGAAATGATTATTTTAAGGCCTTAAAGTTAGTTCTGCCCCTGTCATCTGTTTTCCTAGTTTGATAGTGAAAGGGGAACATTGTCAACACCATAGACAAGAATATTTTCTACTTAAGGGAGGTAGGCAATTTCTTTAGTTTATTATTTGTAGACTCCTGAGAGTGTTCACTTCTCTGTAGATCTCCTCTGTTTTGATTGGAGATCAATCAAAGGACCAATAGTCCAATGAAGGACTATTTGTCCTTCATTCCTTTTGTTTTGGCTTTGTTCCCTATTGAGACACAAAAAGCTTCTAAGCAGAGAGGCGTTTGGAGTGTATCAGTCATTTCTACCTCTCAGTGAATGTGTTGATAAAATCCTTTCCTATGTTTATACAGATGAGACAGGGTTGCAAGGTATGTCATGGGTAGAGTCTAGTGGGGAAAGCAAAAGGAACTCAGTGAAAGCAGGGTAGAGAAGGGACATGTTAAAATGTCACCTACTTCCTAATCTTGCTGAGAAATGATTTCATGTGTTAATCGTCAGCTGTGCAGAAATAATGAGAAAGTCAATAGGAAGCACTTTCCAGATCCAACCTAGACCTCCATTTCCTTTTCCTATATAAACGTATGGGACACTGTTAATCTAATTTCTTTCCAAATCAATTGAATGTGTTTTTCAAACACTTCAGAGTCTGATTTTTTTGATTCCCTTCAGCTGCACAGTGACTGAATAATTTCTGAGTCAACTGGCTTTTGATGTTCAGGGCAATGGATGTCTTCAATAGTCGACACAAAGACTGTAAGAGACTGGCTTGACTAAATGTCACAAGTCACTAAACACTTGGATACAAGCTGGATATAACTTCATAGAAATGTTTACAACTGAGCTGCTATCCAAATATTGGCTGATTTCGTAAAGGAAATGTTAGCCTTGAAACTTTCTTTTTTTTTTTAGCCATTTAAAGATGTGCATATGGCAAACAGCGACACTACTTGTCACCTGACAATTATGTTAGAAAGCAAACACGTGCCAGTCACGCCCTCTGGAGCAGGTGAAGCCCAGGGTGTGAGCTGAGGGGAGACATCTTGGATGCTTATTTTTTTTCTATCATTAGCTGCCTTGAGGAAGCAGCGTGAGACCCTGGGAAGCAACTGCAATATTAACCAAATTTCCCAGATGCTCTTGAATATTCTCAGTCCTGTGCTAGTAGGAAAAGAGCTTTTTGGAATGAGGCCACTTTCTACAGCTTTGGCAGCTGCTGGGCCTGAGGGGTGGGGGTTGGAGCTGGAACTGATTCTAGTTCCAGGAGCTCTAAGGGAAACACATTTCCTTTCAGAGGGTTTTAAGTAATTCTGTGAGGAAAGAAAATTTCTAATTTTGCTTTATTTAAATAATTCTAAAAATTATAGAATTAGACACTTATGGAATTGGAAGCGTCCTTAGACGTTCAACCGCCTAGTTTTGTAGGTAAGGGAATTAAGATCCAGAGACGGTAAAGAATTGCCAGATGTGGAGCCAAGTTTATGTAGGGGCTGATGATTTTGTCTTTGTTAATTTTTGAATAGTTTTCTAATTAAGAGTCTCAATTTGGCAAACACAGTAATTTTGCTTCTCTACCATGTTACGTTGTGTTGTGTTGTATTGTGTTGTGTTACATTACCATGTTTTATGTTTCATACTATGTTAACTTTCCATTGCTGAAAACAAATATGATATCATTTCTGGGGCTGTTCTCACAGTCTAGAGTCCATAAACCTACTTGTTCTGTATTTCCTTTTCCATCAATGGAAATACTTTTTTCTTTTCCTTTTTCAAGATAATTCTTCATGGGTCTAAACATTAAATAGAGGGTAAACAGGAAGCAGAGTGTTTCTTATGGTCCCTACAATGTGATTCTCCCGTCTTGTCAATACTTGTTCCAGGGTGCACATTTAGATCCTCCCAGAGACAGTCCCCTGCTGGACTCTAACCCAAATGCAGATTGAATGGTGCTGCGACTCTTTGTTCCAGTTCCTGTTGCTGTGTCACATACTCTGAGCCTTTGGTTTTCTATTAGACTTCAGGGAATGACCTCATGTCTTGCGGCCTGGGACCTGTATGTTTAGTTCTATGTGCTTTTCCTGTTCTGTCTAACCTCTGGCTCCTCACCACTCTGCCCCTTCCCGTTCCTGTCTACTGAGAGAGCCAATGTATCCTTCCCTTGTCTCTGGATCTGTGAAAGTTATACTTGAAAATGCTTCACCACGATAGACTCTTCCATGTCTTTGCAATGAAACAATTGAATTTAATCTCACATTTCCCATTATCTTATTAATATTATCAAAACTGCATCAATGAGAACTGCTAAAACAATCTCATTTGCTTAGTGCATAAAGTTTTTGTTCTATTTTTTTGTTTTTCTTCATAACCTGACACAATTTAATTACAGGTTAAATTGTTGACTTTGCCTTTATTTATGTATCTCCAACTATCTCTACAAATGACAGCCCATGTAAGATCGAGAGTTCAATAATATTCTTTTGAAAACTATCTAACAGTGAACTAGAACAGTAACTACCTTTTCTCCTTAGCACTGTGAGGAAAGATTATTTTTTTTCTGATTATCCCTCATTGCTTTATTTTTTTCTTTGATTAGCACTTGAAGTTTATTTGATTTTATTAAATTTTACTCAAGGAAAGATATTTTTAACCAAAGATTTTGAACACTTTTATTAAATCTTACTCAGAAGCAAGCTTGTATAAACCTTTAAAAGCAGAAGCCCTGTTTTAGTTCAAATCTTAAAAAAGAAAAAAATTAACTTTTCCCCACTCCCTGCATCTTCCGCAGCCTCCTCCTCTAGTATCTTGGTCCTTGGTCCTTGAGAGAACAAATCAGAACACAGTTTAAAAAGCACAATTTCAAACAACCGAATTATTCACACAGGCAGCCTCAAAATTGAGGGTTATATTCCAAAAGAATGTAAATTAATTGTTTAAAATCCAGGATTTTTTTTGGGAGGGGGTCCATTTTAAATGCTAGTTTTTCTTTACTGCTAACTGTGCGAAAGACCAATTCAGTACTGTGCAGTGAAACCCTTACATAGATCTAGTATTAAACAATAGCATATGGGGTAAATCTCAAAGCAGAGCACCATGTGCCTTCAAAACTGATTAATATTACAGAACACAGCTCAGTTCAGACAATTCTTAAGGAACCCAAAGAGCTCTCTCATTTAATATTAAGTGAGTTACCCAGAAGCAAAGGCTGTTGATTTTGTTCTACTTTCTAGAAGAAAGTCGAAGTTATTCCAGTTTCCTCACAGTTTAATATGATGTGATTTCTGCACTAAGGAAATAGTTTGTATAATTTATTCCTTTTATCAATTGGTATCATCAGCTAATACAAAGTTGGCAAACATCTTCTTAAGATGTTTTTGGTTGTAGAGTAAATTGTTGTGAAATTTTGGGGGAAGGATTTGGCAATGTAAATTGATTTTTCCACTCTAACAAAATTAAGTAATTGCACTCTTAGAAATTATCCCTTTGAAAGAAATAGAGAAATGTCCAAAATGTATATATAAATATGTTAATCACAGGGTTGCATGAGACAGTGAAATACTGAGAACAGTCTAAATGCCAGATGGGGCAATGTTCATATAAATCATGATGCATTAATTCAATGGAATACTAAATGGTTTCAAAAAATGATGATATAGTTATACCTTCTTTAATTGTGTTTGATATGGAAGGAAATACGTCCATAATATTTTAAGTGTAATAAATTAAAGGCAGTATGTATGCTTTATAATCCTATTTTGGAAAAAATATATATGTATATCTGTGTGTATATATTAATACCAAGATAAACCCTGGATGAATGTTCACTAAAATATTCAGTGATGATTTCTACATGGTAAAATTGGAGATAATTTTCAAATTTTTTTGGTCATCTTTATGTGTTTCTTATTTTAAAATAAAGAATGAGATGCTTCCATAGTCAGAAAAAGCAATAGTGTTATTTTTGGCATTTTTATTAATAAAAGATTATTATATTACCAGACAGTTATTATAACATTAGTCAATTTTTCCACATAGAGAGTGAAGAAAGTGTTAGTGTAGAACTCTTTTATCCACAGAAGTTACACCACTTCCCTTTTGCATTTTGAGATTAAAACTTGAATCTTTTGAGCATTTAATTCGGTGCCCACTATGAGGGTACAGGTGGATTGAGCCTGGGAGGGACTGTGGGCTGCTCTTGGTGGCCACTGCAGGGGTAAGGGGGCTCTTTGCCTCAAGTCCAGAGTGGCAGGAAGCTTTTGGTGATGGGAACAAGGTCATTTAAAAGTCACACATTCTTAAGACAAAGGCTGCTTGTATTAAACGTCACCATAAGGTGATATGGGTCCTAAAACAAAGTAGAAGTTCATTTTTTAGCGGAGCTCCTAAGTCTTGTTCCATGAAGCCAGACAGGGTATTCTAAAGCATACTTTCTAGTACGGCTCTCACTGGCTCGAAAGATGAAACTCTCCTTAGTCATTTCGAGCAATTTTACAGTCCAGATGTATAGCTTATATCTTCCAGCAAATGTCTGTGGGAATTGTCTTTCCCCAGAACTATTAGATTATATTCTTCCAAGTTGACTCTTCCTGGCTGCACTTTATGGCTCTAAAGATTCTAAAGATTCTTACTAGTGCAACTAGTAAGAGATGAACTGTGAGAATCAGAGGTGAGTGATATCAAAGGAATAGAACCAACACGACAAATTCTCACCCATTCCTTCAGCCAAAGGACTCACACAGTGTCATCTTTAAATGGAAGATGTTTTGCCTGTTTATAGAAATGTATTTAAGTTATGCTATATATCTCTATCTATATTTATATTCATATCATCAGACATAAACGTATGTGTGCATGTAAACACACATGGAAAAAATATCTCAATAAAGCCAAGTAAGAAAGTTTAACTATTGCTGAGTCTATATGGCCACAATCTCAATTTAAACAAAAAGGTCAGCAGTAGTTAATTAAGCAGCTTCTGTGTACACAAGTTACTTTGTGTTAGCTATAATTGGGGAAGTATGAAATAGCGTAACTGAGGCTGTCGAGACATTGGGAGAAGATAAAAAGTTTACTGTGGATGTCAGTCCTTGAGGAAAAACCTGAGGTGGAAAAGAATCTTTCTGGAAGAAAATATTAGATGTAGCTTATTGAAGAGGAGAGGTAAAAAATTCCAAGTAAGGGAATAACACAAAAAAGATACAAAGCCAAGATGGCTGTGATTTGCGGGGGATGATAGGAACGTTGGTGAGAGTTGCATTTGAAGGTCAGAGAGGGACAGTGAGACCTGTCAAGGCACCATGGTCATTGGGTGAACAGTTCTTCATTTTATGGGCATCTCAGAATGTTAATCATCCTTGGTGGCTGGGTAATAAAAGCCAATAGCTCTTCCCAGTCCTTGTGACAACCAAAAAATGTCCCGCAAGTTTCCAAACATCCTTGATGGGAGATTTATCAAACTGTCTGAAGAACCAGTGGGCTAGCTAATGGGAGCTTCTGAAAGCCAGGATGAGATGCCAGGGTGCCGTCAGGTTTTTATGTGTGGAATACTTCTTTTTTCATTTTCCTATTCCCTTTACGTAGGCATACCATAAGACTATACTTTTTTTCATGGTATTTACGACACATCCGCATCCGCTATTCTCACAGTTAATTCTGATTCCTATGGTGTTCATTACATACCGTCTCAATCTTAGTTTATTGCTGTTTATAAATATCTTTATTTATAGCAGGTTTGGGTGAAAATTAGGGGCACCAGGGGGTTCATCAACATCTGGAACGATTTTTCAAAAATTTTGGATTTACTAAAACCCAAACATTCTGCCAAGCACCTCTTCTCACCCCTTTCTCTAAACTTTAAAAACACATATATTTTAGAGAACATTGACTCCATGTGTTTTTAATTCATTTTAGTTTGTATCATCAAAAATTTTTAAAAAGTGATCTGGCATCCAGGAAGCCTATTGAGCCTTTAAAATAAATAAACCCTTAACAACTTAAAAATGTCACACAGATATATTGAAACAACAAAAGGATAAAGTTTTGATGGAGACTGATTGAGATTGAAATTTGGCAAAATTATTTTTCCACATTGATTTATAGTGTTCCATCCAACTTCTAATCCACAATCTGGAGAGAATGAATTGGGTTAGTTAATCAGAAAAAAAAAATACTGTATCAAATTCTCTGCACCAAGACATACATCATCAGGGAGAAACTATTAAATAATCAAGTTGAATCAAATGGTTTGGTAATTGTTCATATTGGGGATTTTTACCGTATAGTTGGTAATGATGTAAGAAACTCTTCAGACAAACTAAAAATGTGAGAAGTAACATGAATAATAATAATTTTAGAAGGAAAATAAATTTAACTATGAGTTAACTTTTGATTGTGGTATGTCAGTGATTCTCATGATTTGAGAGAAGGTTGAAGATTAGTTTGCTGATGTTTATTTACAATAAATGTATAAACTCTCTCTTTCTCTCTCTAACACACACAGAGAACTAAAGAAATATTCCTGTTAATATATTAATGTAAATCCACTACCGTAATTAGATTGAGACCAATGAGTTAAGTGACATAGAATGGTTAAAAATTCTATTTAAGTCTGTTCATTTGAAATAACCAAAGAGAATTTTCAGGAGGACTACAGAGATGACTATTTAGGGTTTGAAAGTAAGAACTCTGAGGTTATACTAAAGAGTAGAGATATAGATTGTTTTAAAAACTTTGTGAAAAATGTTAAATATTATTAGGATAGGAATACAAATTTAAATGAGATGCCATTTTTCACTTCACATCAGAAATGCTGTTTAAACTAAGAACAGCTTATGGTTTTCCACATCTTTTTTCCATATTATTCAAGGTCTCCAATAGGCATATTTATGTACTGCTGATAAAAAATGTAAAATAAATTTGAAGATGCATATCAAGAATCTAAAAATGTTAATACAATAGTCCCCCCTTATCTGATGTTTCATTTTCTGTGGTTTCAGTTACCTGTGGTCAATCATGGCCCAAAAATATTAAATGGAAAATTATAGAAATAAACAATTCATAAGTTATAAGTTGTGTGCCATTCTGAGTAGTGTGATGAAATCTCTGCCATCCTGCTTTCTCCTACCTGGGCCATAAACCATCCCTCTGCCTGGATTATCCACGCTGCAGATGGTACCCATTTGGCACTTATTAGCCCTCTCAGTTATCAGATCGACTCTTGTGGTATGGCAGTGTTTGTGTTCAGGTAACTTTTTTTTTTTTTTTACTTAATAATGGCCTGAAAGTGCAAGAGTAGTGATGCTGGCATATTATTATAATTGTTCTATTTTATTATTAGTTATTCTGTGGCTAATTTATAAACTAAACTTTATCATAGATATGTATGTATAGAAAAAAATAGTATTAATACATATAGGATTCAGTACTATCCCTGGATTCAGGCACCCACTGGGGGTCTTGGAAAGTATCCTTTGTGGATAAGTGGGGATTACTGTAATCTTTAATCCAGTAATTCTACTCTTGAAAATAATCCTAAACACACACACACACACACACACACGGACAAGCTGTATGTTCAACTGAGGGAAAAGAATTAAAACAATCTAAGTATCCAAAATTAAGGAAAAATTAAACATATGATATCCATACAATGTAAAACTATACAATCTTAAAAATGATGTTGATGAAAAGCTTATGATAAGTTATAAGATGTTTATGTAAAGTGAATTACAAAATATTATGACGTTAATGTTTTAAATTGCACAGACGAAATACGGTATAAAAAAAGCAACGGTGACTTTACTTTATCCACTTTATAGCATTGAGTCAGTGTTGGTGGCAGAACTGAAGTATCCAATAGTTCCTAACTTTATTTTAGCATGTTGTAAGTGCTCAATAAATAGAGGCTACTTTTCATAGTAAAGCTATCAAATTAATTACATGTGAAGTTAATTTTATTCTTTAATAAAAAAGAGAAAAAGTAAGACTTTTCTCATAGTATATGAGAATAAAAGTTATGTGGTTAAATAGTTTTAGAAAAATTCAGTTTTAGTAAAACAAAGATTTTTAATTGAAAAAACTTCATACTTTAAATTACAATTTGCACTAGGTTAAATCATTATGAAAATTAATTTCTCCATTGAAAGGCAAATTTTTATTATTAACATCTTTACTGTGTATAGCTGGGGTATTGAATTTGAGGGCAAGTTGCATGCCCTATAAGGCCAGAGTGAATTATGATTGCCAATAGAGGAGCAAGGGGTACAGCATATTCCCCTTCAAAGCCCGATTGTTTTTCTTTTATCCATATACAAGTCCTTGTCTATTTTTCAGTGGTCTGAAGAGAATTCTTCAGTAGAAGAGAATTCTCTGATCCAGTCCTAGCTTGATGTCCAAATAGATCCTGCTGGTTCTGGAAAGGTGGACTCTCCCACTTTCTAGGGTACTTATGATTTTAAAAAGAATTCCCCACAAACTCACTGGTGCCTTCAAGGTCAAAATTTTCTCAGTTCTTGAGCCAAGACATTTCCAAGGGGCAAAGACTACCTATGGGAGAGAATCAGAACAGGTATGTTTTTATTTCTTTGTTTTTTGAAACAGAGTCTTGCTCTGTCACCCTGGCTAAAGTACAGTGGTGTCATCATAGTCACAGCCACCTCAGACTCCTGGGCTCAAGCAATCCTCCTGCCTCAGCCTCCCAAGTAGCTGGGACTATAGGCGTGTGCCACCATACCTGGCTAATTTTTCTATTTTTTGTAGAGACAAAGTCTTGCTCCTGCTTAGGCTGGTCTCAAACTCCTGACCTCAAGCAATCCACCTGCCTCAGCCTCCCAAAGTGCTAGGATTATAGGCATGAACCACCATACCTGGACCGGAACAGGTTTTGATGCCCATCATCTTACAGGTGAGCAATGATGAGAGCGGGGCTCTAACAGAAATGGAGCTGGGTAAGGCCGATGAAGAGTAGCCAAATCATCTCCTTAGGGAAACATGGGCAACAGAAAGCTGCAAATTTCCTGGGTCAAAGCTATCCTGGGCCCAGGGATTAGGCTAACTCACCCAGCTTCAGCTCTCCCAAGAAAGGGAATTCAGATTCCTATTTCAGGCTCAAGGAAACTCTGTGCCTTAGAAGGCTGAGATTCCAATGTTTCAGCTGTCTACATTCTGCACTACTGTTAGGTTGAACCATAGGAAATTGTTGTTTTTTTAACTTACAAAGGATTGGGTATTGGCAATTTCATACGGTTCAATTTAATATTTCCTGAGACACAAGTGGCTCCAAAAAAGGTAGGTTCAATGCTTGTACCTTGTAAGTTAGGTCTGAGTCCTCCAAGAAGCAGACGCCGAGATGGAATTAAATGTGCAAGGATTTTATTAGGGGGGAATGTCTGTGTGTAAATAAGAAGTAGGAAGAAAGCTGAAAGAGTCATCAGAATGTGGCTCTAGTCTGAGCCCAAGTGAAGGAGAGAGGAAGAAAAAGGTTGGCTACAAGTCTCCTAGAGCAGTGTGTGGTCTAAAGAAGGTTTAACAAAGCTTTAGGGAAGTTTTTGAGCCAAAGTCAGATAAAAAAGGAGTCCCTTGTCTCCCAGAAATAGCCCATGGGAAGTGTGGCCTTGCTACAAATGCAGAGACAGGTCTCAGGGAGCGGCAGCAGGGCCTCAGTGAAGCATACTCCCTTCAGGCAGAGACCCACCAAGCGCATTTTCACGGTGGCAACACCGTGAGATGCAGGTGTGCAAGGGACACCCTGCTTCAGCCCAGGCCTTGCTCACTGTCCCTCTGTCCCTTCACTCTCTAACCTTGCTTTAAATCTATTTTAGAAGTCCTGTTGTTCATCACTGCCCCTTCATGCCAAGCAAGTGTACCTTGACTTTTATGGAGAGGAAGTTGGTGGCAGACAGAGGGACTGTAGTCCTTTCTATTGTAGAAGATCACTGGCTTCTCATGCATGTTGGTTCACCCCTTCCCAGAGTTCTGCGTATCAGAGGAGGCACTGCTTCGATGAGTGAAACAAGAGTCCCTTATTCCTTATTTCCAAGCAAGAGGTTCGGTATAACAGGAATCTGCAAAACTAATAGAGGTTTATAAAATATGGTTCGGATGACCGTTTGAGTATCTGTGTAGAGCATCTAGCTGCTTTCTGTCCCTGTTGAAGGGGAAATTGCCTCTGATAGGGCTCCCAGTTGCACAGCAAACAGCGTATTAGAAGAAAAGTCAGAACTGTAACCATGTTAACACTTATCAAGTATGCAAACAAAACCTTGTATTATAAAATACTCTTTCTAAATAGCATTTAATTTTCATATGATCAAAATGTGAAAATTTCAAGTGAAATTTATAAATATATTACATATGGGTGTGCTAAAGTGCCACAAACACAACATGATTCATATTAGGATTAAGTTTTTACTAGGGAAGTTAAAATGGGAATTGAATAATTATTCCAGTAAATCAAACAGAAGATTATTTTTTCTCTAGCTTAGTTTTTTTTGCTGAGAATAAAAAGTGTGTAGATTGAGAGAAAGTTTAAGTAATTTGGGTAATTTCTCATTTATCTATCTAACTCCCTAGTGTGGACTGGAACCTTTGGTGGGGATTTAAAAGGTATGTGTGAATTAAGCTTATGTGCAAGGAAAAAAAAAAAAGAAGAAAGAAAAACCATAAAAATAAGTGTTTAAGGGAAGAGTGAAAACAGAACTCAAATTCTTCTATTTGAACAGGAGACTAAAACCATCCACACAAGCATCCAGGAGATCTGGCAAACATGCCCTTGCACGTTCCTTACACAAGACACAGTCTTGCACAATTCTTCCATTCCCTCATGGACTTATGTCTGCTGGCCCCCTGTGCTCCCCAAAGAAAGCTTATGGCACCGGATTGCGTCAGCTAGGCGTGATGGATGAGCAGGCCACCACCAGGGAGGGAGTATTCTGCCTTTGGCTTGGTTTAGAGTCAGATGTGAAGAAAAGAGGAGCAGTAAATTTGGAAACTATGTTGGAAGAAACTAAAGTTTATTTTTAATCTCTTTAAGTTCCAAAGAAGGAATAAAACCTGTAAATATGATGGTGAGATGATTGGGCTAATTTGTAAGGTACTTCATCAAAACATGCGAACTGGGAGATCATTTCTTCAGGCATGGGGAGGAGCCTGGGAAGGACTGCATTTTAATTTCCTCATCTGGGAGTTCTCACGTGCACCTCAAACTCTGATTCTACAAGTGCAACTGGAAAGTCAGAGAAAAGTACAGTCTTCTTCAAACTCTGCTTTGTGATCAGCTAGATTTTGATGTGATGTTGGAATAAAATCTTCTTAAACAGGAAGTTAAACAGAAATGAAAATGATTTAACAAATCAGCACGTAAATTTAATTAAGGGCTAAAAACCTAACAGCGTCACAGAAAGCTTAAATCAATAAGCTTCAGCGAGATGTGCCAAATTTGTTTTGTTCATGCCACCAATTAGCGAAGCTGCATTTAGAGCTGAGAGCTGTGAAGAAAGAAAGGTTTTTCTAAAGATAACTTGGATTTCCTTGATTCTCATATTATCTTGCCACCAAGTTTGTGCTTGGGTCAACTGGTATGGTTAACTACAAATTTGTGGCAACATCTCTCTGCTTATTTTAAAGGAATTCTCAGTAGACAGTACAAGGACCATATAATACTCCAGTGATGCCTACCTTATTTAGATGAATTGGATCCTGAACTAGCAATTAAATTTATGCTTATTGGATCAAAGTCAAGAGGGGTATTTTATAACTAGTCTAACAATTCAAATAAGTTGTTGATGATGTATATGCAAAGTCCTGTGCTGGGTATAGTGGTGAATACAAAGTTGCATCATTTATAGATTTTGCCCCTATTGACTTGCAGGTCATAGGGAGGGTAAGACATGCATGCAAACAATTAGATTAGAAAGTATAAAATGAAAATTACTAAAACAGAATCATGGATGGTTTGAGAAATTTAGAAGAGGTGAGAGATTACTTACATATGTGGTGGAAATAAGGGTCTTATCAATGATAAGGGATGGTGGGTGAAAGTATGAAAAAATTGTGATGTTAGAAATTTTGGAGTGTGTATTGGAAGAGGAAATGATTCACTTGGGCTGGAGTAAAGGAGTCATTAAGAAGAGTAGGCAGGAAATAATGCTGGAAAGATAGGATATGGGCTACTTCACAGTGGCCTGAGAATGGCAGGAAAAATGGGTTGGCTCCAGCGTAGATAGTGGAGACTTACTGAATGTTTTTGAGCAGGTAAGTAGCTTAATCAGATTGTGATCAGGAAGAGGATGTAAAGCGGATTTGGAAAGGAGGATATTCTGAGGGCAGGGAGACCTATAAGAGGCCTTTCTAATATCATAGATGGTACTGGACTGAACAAGAGAGAAAAAGTGCTAACAGAGATGAGAGAATTATTTAGAAAGATATTGCAGAGGTAGAATTTACAGAGCTTAGCTAAAACTTGGAGATGGAGGATAAGAGAAAAAAGCATGAGAGGTGATGGCAGAATTGTAGATCTTGGTGCCTGGGAAGAGGGCCGCACTCTCAGCAGGAGTGGAGAAGTCAGGAGGAGGAGCTGGTTGAGCGGGAAAGGAGCAAATGTACTGAGTGTGAAGGGCACGTGGGACAGGTGCAGAGCTTCAGGAAGCAGCTAGAAATACAGAACTGAAAATTAAAAGAGAGAATTTGGCTTGGATTTCAGATTTGAAGGCCATCTCCGTAGAAATGACAAGTGAAGACAGGGGATTGAATAAATTGCTCAAAGGAATGAGAAAGAGAAGTGAAAGTGTTTAGAGCAAAAACTTAGATCATATACATTTCAGGAATGGAAGAGGGAGAAAAGAAAGAAATCATCATAGTTACGGGGGGAGACCCAGAGAATAATCTCTCATTGGAAGCCAAGGGAAAAGAGCCAAACTAAGGTGATCAACAGATGAGGAGAGAATGGGGAAAGACCACTGAATCTTGGTGTTCATCTATTGAGAGTTCAAGTCCTCTGGATTTTTCATTTGAAAGGTTTCTTTTTTGGCCTGTATCAGTCTTCCCTCTTTTTTTTCGCTTTTTAAAGTTTGTAACCATCATGAGTGTATCATTCTTAATGCATATTAAGTTTTCTGTAACCTAGACAGCTTGCTCAAATTTTTTTCCTAAAAGATGCAATTACTTTTATAACATATGAAGCCTCATTTTCAACTTCCTCACTAATAAATAATAGCCATATGTTAATGTTTCTTATGGGCAGGCACTGTACTAAATTCTTTATATTCATTATCTTATTTAATTCCTATAAAGAGGTGTGTAGCTTTATTCTACCATTTAATAGACAAGGAAACTGAACAAGAAGAGGTTAAGTAATTTATCCAAGATTACATGATTGGTACATGAGGAAGTCCTCTCCATGCCTGGCGCTTACTCCTAACTACTAGTTGACATTATTTTCCTATTTTTATGTGCCTTCACACACACGAAAGCATTAAAACCCTGAAAAATGTGCACCCATGACATTAGTAGGTAAAGTATTTTAGTCAAAGTGCTTTGTAATAGAAGTTTAAATTACTTTATTGCAATGTTTTGTGTATATTTTCTTCCATTATACGTGTATCTTCTTTTTCAGCTCTTGCCTATTTCCCTCACCCATGTCATATGAACCAGATAGTTACCTGACAGAGTCTCACTTTGTTGCCCAGGCTAGAGTGAGTGCCATGGCATCAGCCTCGCTCACAGTAACCTCAAACTCCTGGACTCAAGTGATCCTCCTGCCTCAGCCTCCCGAGTAGCTGGGACTACAGGCATGAGCCACCATGCCCGGCTAATTTTTTGTTTCATTTTTAGTTGACTGGCTAACTTTTTTTTCTATTTTTAGCAGAGATGGGGGTCTCGCTCTTGCTCAGGCTGGTCTCGAACTCCTGAGCTCAAGAGATCCTCCCACCTCGATCTCCCAGAGTGTTAGGATTACTGGTGTGTGCCACCACGCATGGCCTAAAAGTCTTACATAGTGTTTTTACAATATCAAGATCTATAAACAGTCAAGAGAGTTTGGATATAGTATGACACATGGGACATTAAAAGAAAGAAAGAAAAAAGCAGTTTGTTACCCTGATGTTTCAGAAATGTGACATCAGGTCCTTATTCACAATTCACAAATCCCAGAGATCTGACACTTTGGGCTGACAAAAAAGAAGAACAGAAACATTCCTAGTAAGCTGAAAATATCCAAGGAAAGAGCAAATGTGCATGCTCTAAAGAACTTGAGAGTGAAGCAGGAAGCAAAATGACATCCCATCTTTAGAAACAATAAGATATTTTTAAAAGCAATAAAATATTTTTAGAAAGACCACATTTGATTGAATCTCTAGCCATAACTCATTTATGATTAGAGAGTTATTTGAATCTTACGTTGGTTTTTCATTTTAAAAAGTTCTGCTTTCCTATCCCTGCAACAATGGACTTGACAATTCTTCTTGTTGAATAGGTTTGGTTATTTGGGTAAATACTCAAATCCACCCAGAAATAGATTAGGCAGAGTAGGAATTATCCTGGGTCTCTTCTCTCTCTCATCATGCTGATTCCTCCTGTCTTACCTCAGTGCTCTGAGGACAATGTCCCAGTGTCTCAGTGTCCCAATGTCTCAGTGTCCCATCAGAGGACAAAACTGAAAAGGGAATGAAGAGTAATCTGGTTTTGCTCATAATCCTTCAAGTAGGGGAATTTAAAAATGTGCAACTTCTTTCCTCCTTAGTACAACTGAATAAAAAATTGGCTGTTCTAACTCTGTGACAGTATTCATCTGTACCAAGAAGTCCATTTAGTTGATACCACTGCAATTCAGATTTATACGATGTGAATTTTCACTTGATAAAATTATGTTTCTAATTGCTTTGGGGATGAGGTAACAGACTTACCCACTCGATGTGTTCAGGAAAGATAGAGATGAATCATATAACTTTATTTCAGCCATTCACTGACTGAACGTTATTGAGTAACTGCCTAATGACTGGCATTGTGGATTCGAAGAAAGGGCCCCTGCCTTAAGTAGCTTTGACCTCAGGTGTCCTCATGTTAAATATGAACACACAAGTATGTAATGATATCTTTTAACCAAACTTCTCTTTATCCTGTCTGCTGTGCGTTTGACCTCAGAGCTATATTTAGAGAGGAGACCTTCAATGCATAAAATTTGTTAAAGGAGACGTGTGAATATTTGAGAGGGAAATTTATTTTGGAAGGCATTGTTTATTATTCTATCCAGCCTTATTTTAAAAAGGTAAAAATAACCTCTTAGCTAGAACTGTGTTGTCTTAATAAGCATTTGATAAATATTGTTCCATTTTGTCAAGTAATTGAAGAAGCTTAATTTGTACCTTAGTGTTTGGTTAAAACTTATTCTGAACATTTAAAAATTAATAACGTCATCTTTATGCCTTCAGCAGCTATCAAAGCACTTGTTCATTGAATGAATGAAACTATGTGATCCTCTAATATTGTAAATAGGACAAATGAACTGACATTTTTTTACCCTTGGGAGAAATATTTAACATACAGTGGAGGACCTACTGCTTTTAAAGATCCTCAGACCCTTTAAAAATACCCCCTTTTACTTATATTCAAGCAATTTTTGTGCTTTTTATTAAAGCATGTATTTTATTAATTGCTCTTTGGAAACATTTTTCAGGTTTAAGTGGAATTACATAATGAATATAAACAATAAAACTTTGATTTAGAAAATATATTTCATAGTCCATCTTGTTTCCTTGCTTCCCCTATTAATTTGAATTATTAAAATATTTTTGTTATATTTTTCTGTGTATATATCTTTGTTCTTATATAGTCTGTGTAGTTTATCTAACAAAGGTTAACTGAGAATTTTTTTATATACTTAAGTATCAGTGTTTATAAGCAGTGAAACTAATTAGCAAATGTCACAGAAAGTAATTGGAAAATATCATTTAAATTAATTGACACAAGATAATTAAAGGTAATTTTAAATAGGCATCGGATAAACTTTCTAGTAACAAGTTCTCTTGGATGGGGGTATGATTTTCCTAGTGTGATGGTGAGACACAGTTGTCCTCAGACACAGACAGGAGTTGATGAAGTACTAAAATACATGGCAGGAAAGAGAGACTAGACTGAAGAAGCCGTGGGTGAATAAGCCATTATGTCTTTTCCATCTGCTTTATGCTGTTCATAAGTTCTCTATGTAAAGCGATTCAGCCACTGGAGGTCTCTGTTTCTCTGTATAATTTTAGGAAGATGCATAAAAACCCTCGATACTGAATAAGGGAGGCTAATGAACTACATTGCTATTTTCACTAGCCAAAAAAGTGTATGTACCTTCTGGTATTAGAGTCCCAGCTGTAGTTTATACAGGACAATATTTGTTGACATTATTATAGTCTATATGAGATTAGATGTATATCCACATTCTAGAATATTCAAGGAGCTTCATCTTCAGTATTGTTTCTACTAAAGGGACAAAACACCAACTATAATTGGTAAATTGATTTTACCTTTTCTCATTTTACATATGGGAAAATTTATGTATTTGTCTTCCAAATAAATAAACTGAGTATAAAATCCTTTTTCTAAAATAAGGATTTGAAGGAATTAAGAGAATATTTGCCTGCAAACTACTTTTATTTATTTTTAACTTTATTTCCAGACTAGTAAAATTCAAGTTGAAAGTATGTAAGATTTGAAATATTGAAATGTTACAATTCCTGAGAGCAATGGCTCGTAACCACAGATGTTAATGTTGAAGAGTCACTTGTATGCAAAAATTATTTACTGAACATTTATATTATGTAAAACAGTGTGCCGCTGTATGGGGTATGCCGGTCAAGAGGAGAAGGTCTGTTTTGAAGGAAGTTCTAGCAGATAGGGGGTGAAGATAAGACAAAGATAAAAGAAAACATGAGTTAGCTCAAATAATGTACTAGGGAGGCTCAAGCATGGAAGAGATCACATCTCTCCAAGAATATCAGAAAAAACTCTATGTCTGTTGACATTGAGGACTTTGATAGACAACTATTTGGGGGCACAGGACTGGAGAAGTATGGGGTAAGTTTGGAAAATAGCAGGTGGTGTAGGTTGATTGAAGGGAAATGATGTGATCAGGGCTTTAAGGATCAGCTTGAGGATTTTGAATTCAACTTAGAGGAGCAAAGGAAAGAATGAAATTTATATTTAATGAATGTCTATTATAAGCTAGGCTCTATGCTAGGTACTTTCTTCATAGTAACACTTTTAAATATTATTGCCATTGAATGGATGAAGATGCTGAAGCATAGGGAGATGAAGTTTTTTACCTAAGGTGATAATTTTGTTGCCAAATTGATTAAGGAAAGAGAAATATGCACCTAGTATATTTCACCAAACCTAAGATGTCATCATTCTAAGATACACCATTATTTTATGAACCAGTTAGATAGAAAAATGCTACCAAATTAAACTAGGACACACTATATATTGTAACATGTATCTTGGTTTCAGAGATGTTAAAATATTTTTGTAAAGATTTTTTGACTTGAGGAAAAAGAGTATTTTCAAGAAACCAGGGGAAAGAGGGAAAGCTGGTCATTCCAAGTACCTTATAGAAGAGCAAACTATGAGCAAAGAGCTCTTAGTTATGCTAGTAAGATGCTACCTTTAGATAGCATCTTATTATTTCACTTAAGCCTCACAAAAACTCTATTTGTTATTGTTTCAGTTTGAAAACATGAAAAAAGTAACATAGAATATCATGTTTAGTATGAGCTAATTTTTAAGAAAGTGGTGTACTATATACTATAACATATATACTATTACATGTATGTATAGACAAAAGTATAAGAAGATAATAATTGTAAGTAGTAACAAGTGGAGAGAGAGCAAGAGTTTCACTTTAAAAGTTCACATTGTTTCAGCTTTATACAATAAGCATGTATTATTTAAAATCTCATATGGATTTTTCATAATAACAATAATAATAATAATAAATGAAGACTTGGAGCCCAGGAGTTTCTGTGATTTTATGAAGGTCACACTGGCAGTAGCTGGGAGAGTAGAGAAGCACTCAGGCCAAACAACCAACCTTATAAACTCCGTGTTCCTTACTCTTCTGTGGGTACTGGGGGAGGCCAGCAACTGCTCATTCATTCAACAAAACACAGGCAAGGAGGCATGAAAGGCAATTTTATTGGAAATCTGTCTTTAAAAGGAAATTGATTTTTGGGGAATTATGCGGGACGATCTGCTGGCTTATTCAAGTAGCCATTTTAATGTGGCTGAAATAAAATAGATACGGATATAAAGGGTAGCTTTGAAGGAGAAAGTCATTAGATAGGGCTCCATATGAAGATGTATATGGCTAAGGATATTGAAAAAACAGAAATTGTTCTTCCTCCATAGTCTCATTTACAGCAATAGATGTTCATTGACCAAATATGTTATGAAAACTAAAAGAAAGTAGGATCCAATTTGGGCAGTCTTCGCAAAGTGTCCTGTTCAAAGGAAATACCACTTAGATATTCCAAAAATCTTTGAAAAGCTACTTCAATGTGTACTAACGTATTGTGAAGAGATTTTAAAGGTGAATTCCATTTGCCACACATAAAATAAAACTACCTTAAAATACTTTCTCCGTCCATCTCACAATATCTCAAGCATTATTATTCCTCCCATAAGTCTTCCTCAAAATTCCCTAGCATTCACTCTCCAAACGCAGTCCACACTGGCTCTTCTTTTTAATTGAACCTCCTCCTTTCCGGTTTAGTTATTGTCTCCAACTAGAGTGGTTACTCATTAGCCACAACACACCAACAGGCTAAGGAGGCGTATAGTGAACGCTCCTTGGAAGGGAGGCTCTGTGAACAATGTATAATCAAAATATAACTGGGGTCCCCTGTGGCCCGGGGTCTGTGTCGTTTAACTGTCAAAGAAACAGCAGTTTGGTTCTAGAAGCCAAGACAAATAATGTTGATCTTTAAGTGTTATAAAAGAGAGTAGTGCAAAGGTTTCACGCAGAACTTTACGTAGAAAGCTTCCTGAAAACTACTTGTACATCCTTCCCTCCACAAAGTATCCTGTTTAAGGCAAACGTTAGGAATAGCTAAGAAGGAGAATTCATTAGATCACCACTAGGGGGAGTGTGAGAGTAGTGTGTGATATACCTGATAAAGGATTCATTCATAGCATTCTTTCTTTCATTCATTCAATCAGCAAGTGTTCAATTAGCCACAGCGAGAGGCTGGGCACTGTGATAGGAACTAGGAACACCATAGTGAATATGATACTTAGAGTCTGTCAGGAAAGTAGACAGAAAACTTTAACACTGTGATGAGTGCTATAATGTCTTACATGTATTGAGTACTGACTCTGTGTCAGGTATTGTGCTAAAAGCTGTAGAGTTAATCCTCATTTAATTTTATAACAAACCAGTGTGATAAATGCCATTATTACCTCCATTCTACTAGTGAAGAAACTGGGTGTTACACAATAACTTACTCAAGGTCACATATTTAGTAAAAGTTGGAGCCAGGATTGTAAACAAAGTTTACCTAACTTCTGACCTAAAGTCTTTAGCCAATGGCTTTATAGATACTATGGCTTTATAGGAGAGGCAGGAAGAGACAGAGAACAAAAAATGGAGCCACTATTGAAAGGAACAGATAAGATTCTGCCCCCACAATTCAGAATTTGGGAGTCTGCTAGCAGCTGACCCCTAAGGACAGATGTCCAGAGGAAGACCCCTTGGGGCTAGGGTCCCAGAGCACTTAGCTGGGGACCTGGCAGAGGCTACAAAACAAACAGGCAGGTTGGCCCATAATATGAGACGTAAGATAAGGAGCACGGGCCACAGTGAGGGGAGACCTAGTTTGGAGAGAGACCATGTGGTCTATATGAATGGAGATTAAAAAAAAGGCATTTGGTAGGATTCTGAATTTCTCTCTGAGATGCAATAAACTGAACCAAGCATATAGTCAACAGCGTCAGCTTTGGCCTTGAAACAGGTCTAGGGTAAAGATGCAGCTCACTAACTGTGTGGCTTTGGATAAATACTTAACTTTTCTGTGTCTCAGTTTACTGATGTAAAAGATGAGTATTTGAGGTTTAAAATGCATAAATACAGAGTAATTGTAAAGATTATATTATGTATAAAAAGTACATAGTTTAATAACAGGTACAGAGTATATCTACAACAACTGATGAATGTTATTACTGCAGGCTGTTTGCAGATTAAATGCTTGCTATGTTGTGTTCTACAGACTGAATTTCTTTCTAGAGCTTTGTTTTGAGAATGCAAACAAATTAATCTTGTTGGAATACTCAATATGCAATGTATTTTTGGCATTCCAGATGGGACATTATTAATTTCATTATTGTCATCAATACCTTAAGTTAACATTTATGGGGCCTTTAGTACATCAGACAGTGTGTTAAGGAGTTTACATATATCAAGGCATTTCATCATCACAGCAAATCTACAAGGTGGGCACTCTTATTAATCCTATTTTAGAGATAAATCTACTTAGGTTCAGAGACTTAAGTGATGTGCCCAAGGGTACATACTGGTAGATCTTGGTGCCAGGTTTTGAGCTCTATTCTGCCTCCTATGTTTGAAGGGAAATATTTTCAAGGAGGTGACTGGTCTTTCAGGTGGGGCAGTGTAGCAATCAGAGCTTCTGCCTGTATACAGGTCTCTTTCCTGACCCACCCTGTTCATGGAGGGTGGGATCACCCATAGGCAGGGGAAAGGAGGGTAGGCCTTCTCCAGGAAGATCTGTGCTCCCGCTCTGGAGGAGGCATCCAGGTCTGTGACCCATGAGCTACTTTTACAGTTGGGGTGGAATTAATGAAGCGAACCACTGCTGACAGGAATGGGCATGGTTGGGCTGTGGAACAGCTGTTGCTGGCACTGCCTCCAGCCATGGGCTGGGCTTTTTAATGTGTGTGATGTAGTTCACACCCAGTGGCTCATCTGAAATCCTCTAAAATGCCCATGGGTCTCTGAACTCTAGAGGTGAAGTATTAGGAAAGGATGAATGCCCAGGGAGTGGCAACGCTTGGAGAAATTCAAAGCTTTCCGTGTAGTGAGAGCATCCCACCACTCAGGCTCCATTTCTTCTTGGAAAGTTTTCTTTCTTTTTTCTTTTGGATATTCTATCTGACTGGGATTATCACATTTTGATTTTCTTGGAATGGCTCAGAGCTCAGAACTCCGGAAAATGGAAAGCTAGTATGAACGTTCTTTCCCTTCTCAGGGATTTGGAGTCTTATTACTGTATGGTTTCAGTTTTCCATGATTTGTATTTTAATGTTGTGGTCTACATGGAGTTAAAGAATGTGTAATACTATCATTTTGCTGTCCTGGGATTTCTTTCAGAGCTGTTATTGTTTATAATTTATAGCTTGCTCCTTTTCCAAGAAAGCATTTGAGATGGTTTCTAATATGAAATAAATATAATACAGAACAATTGTAAAAGTATAAGCATTCAAGTACAGATTCAATATTTTAATTAAAAGATTGATAAATAATAGATATGATTACCAGGGATTAGTAAACTATTATATCTGCAATTTAAATTTAGTTCTGAGTTTCTTGGAAAACAAGGTAAGGGCAACAAGATGGATTTTACAGTGTTTTTAAATTTAAGAAAGGAAGTACAGTCTGACCTTTGTTATCCTCTGGTCAGAGATTCAACCAATTGTGGATTGAAAATATTTGGGAAAAAAATGTATGTCTGTGTTGAACATGTACAGGACTTTTTCTCTTGTCTTTATTTCCTAAAAAAAATGCAGTATGACAATGAATAACATAGTATTTACATTGAATTAGGTATTATAAGTAATCTAGAAAAGATTTAAAGTATAAGAGAGAATGTGCATAGGTTCTATACAAATACATTTTATATCAGAGACTTGATCATCCATGTGTCTTGGTATCCATGAGAAGTCCTGGAACCAATCCCCCCAGATAATGATGGATAGCTATATGCAAGTTGTTCTTGTAGAGAGAATTCTTTCTGCAATGAAATTCTAGTACAAAAATGTGTATGCTTTTGTGTTATAGAAATATATGAGGGCACAGACATAAATTTGTCCTTATGTACATATATATGTGTACAGATATACAAACATAAACATATATATACTAGCCCTGGTGTGTGTATACATACATACATACATACATATGTATTTATTGTTGTAGGCAGACTAACAGCCACCCAAAAATGTCCACATCTTATTTCCTGGAATTTGTTAATAGCTTAGGGGAATTGGTTTGCAAGTTAAGGTTGGTAATCATCTGACTTTAGAATAGAGAGATCATTCTGGATTATTTGGGTTGGCCCACTGTAATCATAAGTGTCATTAAAAGTGGAAGTGGGAAGCAGAAGAGATCAGAGTGATGCAGTGGGAGAAGGACTCAAGTGTTGACTGTGAGGATGGAGAAAGAGGACCAGGAGCCAAGGCATGAAGGCAGTCTCTAGAAACTGGAAAAGGCAAGAAAACAGATTCTCTCCTGGAGTCTTCAGAAAGCAACACAGCCTTTCTGACACCTTAATTTTAGCCCCGTGAGACCCATGTCAGACTTCTGATCTATGGAACTGTAAGATAATACATTTGTGTTAAGTCACTAAGTTTGCGGTAATTTATTACAGCCACAATAGAAAACAAAATACATACACATACATATGTGCATATACATACAAATAAAGAGAATAGAAAAAAGAGAGAGAGAAGAAAAAGAAAAAAGTCATTGAAAATATTTCTATAGGGAATTAAGATAATCCTGTCTAGGTAGCTTGATTGCAAAGATGCAAGTTAGTTCTCATATATAAATACAATTATACGATTGTCTATAATTGTGCAAAAATACAATAAATTATTGACTCTTGGATATACAATAGGATTTTTAAATTTAGTCTACATCAAGATAGAATTCTTGACTTTATTCTCGCCTCAAAGCTGTTACTGCCAATAATGGGCTGGAGCCAATTCCTTCCAGGTCCCGAAAATCAACTGGTGACCATCTGTCATTCAGGAATGTCATGTCCATAGATTGGTTAAGCAAAGGTGGGAATATTCAAACCCATAATACACCAAACACTACAAATCAGGGATTTTTTTTCTACTGAGACTTGGTTTTTAAACATTTACCAGCACACCGTTGCTTCCACAGGTTTACCCATCTCAGTCAGTGGTATGACCATCCACGCAGATACTAAAAACCCAGAAGTCATCTTTTATTTCTCTTTCCCTCATGGCCTAATCTACTCAATGAGCTAGTCTTGCCACCTCTATTTTGAAATTACATCTACTTTTTTTATGTGCACAGTTACGACTCTAATCTAAGCTACTAATATGTCTTACCTGGATCATTGCAGGGGATTATAATAGACCTCCTGGATTCTACTCTTGACCCCTTACCATCTTTTAACATGTAGACCATGTCATGTCACTTCACTGTTTAAAATCCCCCACTACCCTTAGAATAAAACCTAAGCTCCTTAACTCCAGCCTGCAAGTCCTCCCTTCCTTGACTCAGTTTCACTCACCAGTTTCATCTTGACTCTTCTCCATCTAGCCCCCTGTGCTCTGGCCACATTGGTCTTTCTGTTCCTCAACTCACCAGCCTCACTTCTGTCTTAAGGCTTTTGCCATAGCAGTTCCCTTTCCTGTGACTATCCCTCTTCCTCCCCTCAGGTCTTTGCATGGCTGCCTCCTTCCTATCCATCAGGACTTAGCTTAAATGTCTCCACTTCAGTGAGGCCTTTCCTGACCACACAACCTAAAGGGGTCTGTAACATTCCTATAACATCACCCTGTGTCATTTTCATCTCAGCACTTGTTCCTGCCTACTATTTTCTTGTCCGTTTATAGCGTTTGGCACATGGTAGGTGCCTAAGACTTGCTTGTTGAAAGAATGAAATTAACTTAGGGAACCAGAGTGTTTTAAACATTGGCTAGAAATATGTTCCACAGACAGCTTCTTCCGTGTCTGGGACCTAGTGGCAGGGGGTGGCTGGTAAAAGCTATCAACTCTGGCCTGGGATAGGAAAGTGGAAAATGGTTGAGGTGGCAGAAATGAGAGTTAGAAGGTCAAACAGCCAAAAGAGCTTGGATGAGCTATTGCAGCCTCAGTAAAAAGTGTCTAAGTGTCAGATATCAGGATGGGGATGGTGACTTATGAAATGCTGACCTGTAGGCAAGAAAAGTACAGAACCAGAATACATGGGTCAGCCCTGGGTCCAGAGCTGACAGGCAGGGGAGCCAACACTGGGGCTCGGGTGATCCTCCCTAAGGACGGTGCTGACCTATCCTGAACTCTTTCTGAAGCCCTCCTCCAAGCCCAACTTTGCCCATCCTAAACTCTCATGTATCAGATATTGCAATTGAGTCTCCTCCTTAGAGAAGTTTCAGGAGAGTTAAAGACTCCACTGCTAGAGCTCATGGTTCTTTCCACACTAGACTGGCAGTTGTGCCCATCCATTGCTCTTCACACTCTCTAGGCATAAACAAGCAAAACTTTTTTTTTTATTGTCACATTGATGGTTTTCTTTAACAGAACTGCCTAAGAATGACTAATCTTACCATCATAGATTCTTATTGTGGAAAAGACCTTGATTAATTATTTCAACAGTCTCCTTATTTTACAAAGAGATTTTTTTTATCTGCTCAAGGTCACAAAGGTCATGGTAGACTCAGGACAAGAGTCCATATTTCTTGACTTCCTGACTCATGAATTGGAAGTGCAGATTCATATAAAGCTGTCATCTGCAGAGTGAGAAAGAGAAAAATAATAAATAAGTCATTATCAGAATCAGGGATTTATTAAATAATAGTAAAGCCCTCCAGATGTGAGGGGTCAGTTCAGCTTAGCCCCTTCTCTTCCTTCCGACCTGTAAAAGGCAATGACGGATGACATTATGAATGCTGGCCGTCGAGCCTGGGAAGCTTCTGAGGAAGTTTGGATCAACTATAGACTAGATTATATTATATACAATTTTTTGTTATGGCATATTATATTATTTTCTAATTCTTTGGAAATTTGTAATACCTAGCTACTGTGTTTAGCCAGAGGTTCCCATTTCTTAACTACTTCAGATTAAGAGAACTTGACTGTACTTTTAACAATTTTGATAGTACTACACAATCCTTACTTTCAGACCTTTCCTCTATAGCCTAAAGGTTTTAGTTTATTCTCATTTTTTCTTAAAGAAAAATGCTTTATAGCATACCTGGCTTATAGCAGATATAGTGGTCATGAGAGAAGAAAAACTCAAACTATGCATGTAAAACAACTAGAACAGAGACATAGAATAAGGACTCAAGTGTATGCTGATGGTAGCAATATGATAATGCTAATCCTCTTCTGATCTCTGAGTTAAGTCTTAAAGAGTTTGGCTAACAAAATCCTGTTAGCCTTTCTCTTCAGGGTTTCCTTTTTAATCCTTTAATTACCTTTTGATAATCTCTGTTTAAGTGTTAAAGTCCTATGTGTTCTTTATTATTAATAATTAGGTGGGCTCAGGACATGACAGTGTTCTAAGTCAGAGAACTCACTCTGAAACTAGCAATTTAATAAGTTTAAAAAGTCATTGCATTTCTATGACGCACAAAACACTGTGAGAAATGAGCTCTGTCTTCCAGCCTTCACCCTAGTCAGTGTTTTCCTAGCATGTTTGGAAACTTGTTTAAGAAATGGAAAGAGAAAAAGCATTTTTTGTTTCCTTTGCCAGTGCTCCCCAAAGCTGGCAATGCCCCATGAAAAAGATGAAATTACAAGATAAAGGAAATAAAAATTGAGCATTTTTCTACATTAGGAGGGAAGATACTTCAGGTGCTATTCAGAAGGTGAATCATCCTTTAGGTTGTTTGAATAGCATCTAAAATTGAATTACAGCAGATGAGAAAAATCTCTCAGAATAGGAAGAAGAAAATACGTCTTCTAAGCATAATTATTGGCATATGAAAATGCAGAATGCTTTAGTCTGACAACTTTATATATCTTGATTTTTAAAATAATTTGATAGGTAGGTAATTAGGGGAGATAAAATAGAGGTAGCTTATGCCAACTGTTACTTTCTTTGGCTTTGGGTGATAAAGATGGAGACTACTCATATAAATAAAAGGCAATTAAATCCTGGGGAGGTGAGGTTAAATGGAGGTAATTATGTATTTGTAGAAGCCAGTGCAAAACTGCTGGTAATTACTTATTCATTTTTGCCTGGTGGCTTCCTCTACAAAGACCTAAATTTTGAGTGAAGTATTGGAGTCAGAAGATCATTCCAATCACTAAGACTCAATACTTTGGGATCTCATTAATTTATAAAATGAACATTTTTGGTATGCACATTATACTTCAAGGCATTTGGATACATTTCAAGTACCAAATACTGTGTATATAACCCTAGACATGTCAGGCAATGTCCTTGCCCTCATGGAACTTACAGTCTAGTGGAGAGGCAGATATTACATAGTGATTATGAATGTGATAGGCAGTAGGAGAAAACTCAGAGTGTTTTGGAATCACAGAGTGAGGTAACCTCATCTAGCCTGATCAGAGAAAAGGTTTATGTAAGGAAGTGTTATTCAAGTTGAGAAGTAAAGGATGACTGGGAGTTGGTTGAATAAGGTGGGGTGTATGTTTGTATATGAGAGAGACAGAGAGATATGGTGCTGCGTCAGGAAGGCAAGAATGATTTAGAAAAATGCCAGGCAACAGAAGCCGCATATGAGGGGACCAGACGTGGCTGGAGTGCGGTGAGTGGAGGAGGGAGGTGGGACCTGAGGCTGGAAAGACAGCATGAACCAATCACTCAAGGTCATGCCAGGCTTATAAGCCTTGTCATGAGCATAACAGACAGCCCAGGAGGGCATTTAAGCAGGAAATTTTATTAATATTTGGTAGGAAAAGATCCCTCTGGCTTTAACAAGGCAAGGATGAAAATAAAAACATCAGTCAATGGCCGGTTGTAGAATCTAGGAGTGGACATTCTGGAGTCCCCTTCAGTCACTAACTCCCTGCCACCTTTGGGGATGTTTCTTTCATTTGCCCTCTCTTTTTTGTTTCTACCATCCTTGGGATAAACTGTTAATATTTCCTTCTTTCCTAGGTCTTTTCCACCTCCAATATATTTTGTAAACCATGGGCAAATTAATCTTCTTAAAACAGCCAAGACATGCATATGTTTCTTCCACATTTACAAAACCTGCCAGCTGGTGAGCCCAACTCCTGGGCTCTGGGATGCTCCAGCCCTCCGGTCTCATCCTTGGTCTCCTCCTTGTTTTCCTGAGTGCATATAAACACTGTTCAGCTCACACTGCTTCCCCCTGCCTGGAATGCTTTCCGCTTGTCTGAATCTCACCTGATGTGGAAGAGAACCCAACTCCTCTGGGAAGCCTTCTTGGCTTTTATCTTCTTAATTTACTCATTCCAGTTCTATGGAACCAATTGTCTTAACAACCACCTTCTAATTTAATTCATTCTGTCAAGTATGTTTCTTTTACAAACACAAGGTATACAATAAAGGATGACGGGTATTGCTATTATCGAAAGTAACACTTTAAAACAATGCCAAGTATTACATTTATGGCTTTTAAATGCTTTATTATTTTAGGTTAAAGTTGCCTAAGTGTTTCTTACTTTTAAATGTGTTATATACATATACCTAGTTAAGGATATTTGAAGAATGTCTGCTTTTAGAAATACAAATATGTTACATAGATTGCTTTAGCTCAGATGAATAAATTCTTTTCATATTTTGGAAAGAAGAGTTCATGGTTAATAGAGACATTTAATGGAAATATTTAAAACTGTTTTGTGTTTATATATGAATTAAATGCCTCTTCCCTATAGTATAAATATTTTTAAATAACAGAAGAATATTCTGTGCTGGGATATTCCTTTTTGCTCTACCTATACTGTGTCGAACTTAGACAACAGGCCTATGCTATATTAAATCAGAATAGGCCTTACTTATTTTGACTAATTATAATTTTCTGAACTACCTAGTATTATTTCATTGAAGAATAATAAGGTTTCTGTATGACTTAACTATTTCGTAGCTCTTTAAAGCCTAAATAGAACCATATTCCACTAAGGATAAGCAGGTTTAATTTATTTGACTCAATGAATATATATTGAGTGATTACAGGGTCTCACACATTGTATTCATTCCTGGGGGAAAATCTTTGACTTTATTGAATTTTGTCCCAAAGAAATTAAGGGAAGAAAACCAGCAATTACAGCACACAACACATACATATTTTGATAGAGTGAGATAAGAGAACTGTAATGTGCTGTGGAGTATACACCTAACCCAGGCATCAGGGACGACTTCTAGAAGAAGATGACCTTCACAGTCCAGTGCTATTCAGAGGGGGAAACAGGTGTCAAGGTCCTGTGAAGAGAGAATAGTTTTAGAATTCAGGGGTGGAGAGGTGAGGGCAGGAATGGAGGGAAAGGCGGTTAGAAAAGTTCAGGTCCAAGGGTATTCTGGATTGCAGCCATGCTGGAAACATTTGGAACCCTGGAGACAAAATCTTCCCCCGCGACGTGTTCTTGATTTTTTTTTCTTTTTTATTCTTTTTATCTTAAAAAAGTTTTTAAGGAAGAATTTACCTTCAAGTTAACCAGCCAAGATTTTTAGCATTTATAAATAAATGCTAATAAGTAGAGCTTATCTACTCTTTACATCAGTAAAGGTAAAGATTCTGTCCTTTTTCCAGCCTCTTAGAGGTATTTTAAGCACAGGGGCATGAGTTCCAGTTATAGTGGAAAGAGGTACCAAGTAAAGTTGCTGGAAAGGAATACTTCTGCAACAAGACTCTATCCCTTGAAGCCACATTTGCCTGTCTGTAGGATGGAGCTGTGAATATTGCTTATATGAGGCTCAGAATTCTTTAACAAGACAAGACATATACGTCCTGAGAATTGGTATTAATGAATGTCATAATGCCTAAAGAATCTGAAATCTTATTAGCTGCTTTAAAAAATTTTTTTTCAAGTTAATTTTTGGTAATGATGATTATAATTAGATATTTTCCCTACTATTTTTAACTATTGGTGACTCAAATCCCTTATGATTGAATTTTATAGATAATATGATCAGAGACAGAGGGCAATGAAGAAGGATCTGAAATGTCACCAGGAAGCTCTGCCTTATTTCTTCCCTAATGGCCACAGTTTGAAGAACACCACTTTGATGTGAGGAGCTCTTCAGCTGGTTCCAAAGGACAATCTAGTCCAATTTGTATGAAGAGATGGAGTAACTGAGACAAGTTCCAAACTTCCTTCTAGGGTTTTAGAATACAGAATGCTTATTTTAGGGAAAAAAAATTCTGCCAGATTTTCTTTCCTCTTCGTTTTTTTCTAGTGGTTGATGTAGACTTAAGCTTTGGATTTTCAATATATATTTGAAGTGACTGTCCATATGGAATAGCATCTAGCAGAGGAAAAAAGTATTTCCATCTGCTGTTCCCTTGTAACCAATTGTTAGATTTGGCATCAGTCAGAGGGATTTTGCCACCTGATGTTGCAGCTCCCTGGAATGACTGCCTGCCCCTGCCATTGGGGCAGAAAAAACACATGGAAGGTGGCCCCTTCCCCACAGCCTTTTCTCTGCATCTTGCGTCTCAGGGACTACTGAGCTTTATGGTTGGGAAGCAAGTCTTTCCTGATCTTTGGGCTGTGCTCATGTCTTCCTCCTTCACTGCTACAGGAATCTACCTTCATGAATGTCAAGGAGTCTTGTGAGAGCTGGAAAGTTTGACTATACCTAAGGCAACAGATTTTACTTAACAACCTTCCTACCTTTCAGAAACACTTTCCCCTAAGGCCATGGAGGGTTGAAATTGAAGCAATACTATATAGAATGTGTTGTCCAAACTCCTGTCAGTCTTTGGCCTGGGAGGTAACCAGTCCTTAACCAAGTTTTTCTTGTTCTGTCCTTACTGACAAGATGGTATCTTTTCTACTGTCTTTCATACATTCTACTTTCTTTCATAGAAGAATGGTGAGAGTACATGGCAGAAATTTTTATTTTTTTTAAAAAAAGTTAGGGAAATAAAGAATTGCCAATTCTCCTGGCCAGTATTTTTAAAAACCGTCAAGAACTGTCAAGAGTCCATGATTGCACATTACTTGCTAAGAAGTCAGTTTGTTATAATTTCATAGTTGCTGGCAGAAGACACAAGCCTCCTGGGTCAGAGACAAAGGACTTTATTACTTATGGCACAATAAGCAGCATGGGAATCAGCATATTTGCATCAGTTCTCTGAGTCCTGGAGACAATACAAAGAGGGCAGAGGACACCTGCACGTGCGGTGAGTTGCATTAGAGGAAAGGAACCTTGAGTTTAGGGAACTTGAATCTTATATAGTGGACTATAAACGTGTCTGCCCTTTGGTCAGGAGAGAAATGCCATCACCATTCTACAAGGCTGTTTGCTATATATCTTTTTAGAAAGATAGTCTGGAGTAAAAGACAGTTAGTGCCATATGTAGAAGCACAAAGGGCCTATGGCAAAATTTCTCTCAATATAAAATAATTTTTCTAGTCGGCCAAATCTCTAAAACTACGGAATTAGATGTAATTCCAGAATAAGGAGAAAGAGATGAAAGAAAAAGAGAAGACTGTTATTTTGTGCAAGAATGTGGAAGTGACAAAGAAAAGTTCTTCTTGAGATTCTGTATCTAACTTACTTCTAATTCTGAGTGACTAATCAGCCCTTAAAGTTAGCATTATATGCTGTGTGTTCCTGATAGGAATATTGGCTTTTATTTTTCAATAATTAATATATTACCATAATGATTCTGAAGTGTAGCCTGTAATAATGAAAATAATTTGGTCTGTGTCTTATGTGTTTATCAGTGGCTTTGCTCTACTAAGTTTTGAATTTTAGTTAATACAAATATTTGCATTCTTTAGTGAAAAAGACATAAAATCTTGCATATTTATGAAGCACTTATTGCTTTTTTCAAAACAATTTCAAAAATATCTATGAGAGAGGGAATATGTACATATTTTAGGAAGAAAAATACAAAAATTTAATACAACCATCTTATGTAGATTCTTCCTCTATGTAACTACTATGATTTTTTACATTAAGAATTTGGTTTTGTTAGGATTGAATCCAGTCAGAAATGGTTGTATGTTTCCAAAGAACACAGGCTGAGGAAGGTTATGGATACTGAGTACGTGTCAGACCTACTTGCTTGAAGAAAGAGGAGACTTCTGTAGAAGCTGAAAACAGAAAAACCACTTCAGGTTTTGTGGCAGGCCTTATTAAAAGAAAGTGGATATCCAGGAAGCATTCTCATAGAAGATATTGGAATATACGCTCTGAAGATTTGTATGAGCTTTGAATACTTGATTAATCTGTCAAGATTTTGTGATTTCTAAATTACTTCAGTAAATGTGCACAAGTCTGATTTTCAATGGTAAAATTTTAAAAAGATCTTCATGACAGAGTATTCATGGAGTCCCTGTAACAAGCCAAGTGATGGATAAGAGACACAGATGGCAGTTTTCATCCCCTTGGGAGCTATTGTTATGAGCTGAAAGACAGAAGAAAAATGATTAGATGAAATTTAAAATTCTTCTCCAAATAGTAGAAATACAAAGTAGTTTAAAGAGAAAAAAGAAGGAAAAAAAGAACTCCAAACAAATGCTGGATTTCTAAAGGGAATCGTTCCGTTTGACGGCTGACTACCAAACCACACAAGCCTAGTGCATCTTTACATCAAATGGGGAATCCAGACACAGGGCCATCTACAGTTAACCACAGCACTAGATGAAGGGGCTTTTATTTTAAGAAATTCAAGAAGCATTGAAGAAGACAGTGATGGGACTGGTGGTATTGTGGTTGGTGGGACAAAAGATGGGGAAAGAAAGATAAAGCATGTGAAAGAAACAGACAATAAGATTCTGTCTTTTATAATACCAAAGTATGGTTGTGAGAAAGGGGAAGATATATTACTAGTACATTTTTGATAATGAGGACACTTTATCTATGTAGCCTGTCATTCCCTTAATGGAAAACCTGATCATAGCTGTAAATAGTGACAGCAGCAAACATCATGGCTTGCTCTGTGGTGACAGAAAAATGAAGTCCTATGGGAAAGGCAGGTAGGAAAAAGGACAGCATGCTTCATATCTCCATATCAGTATGTCCCAACCTCAGCCAAGCGGGACCACCACCAGACCTGGTGGGAAGTCTTAGGACAATGGTGTTGACCCTGCTCTCCCACAGCTGTAGTGTGTGGGTGGTTGGGGTGGGTAAGCTGAGAGCTTTCTCCCTTTGCTTATTCTTTCCCCCAAAAAGGAGTTAGAATGAAGTTCTCTGAAATACTGAAAGGAGTATTTGGTGGGCAGAGGAAGAGTTTATCAGCAAAACCTTTGTATAGAAACTTTCTGGTGAGGGGCATGTTTTCATTCTGTTCCCTCCAAGCATGCTGGTGGGTAAATATCAGACTTAAGGGCATCTTTCAGTTAAGGGATAACCTAAGCTTTGTAAGTCCTAATCAGCATCAGGATGAGAACAATGGGAAATGGAACTGGTCACTTTTATTGGCTCAATTCTTTGGTTTAGGGATATCTCTCTTGTCTGGGTCTCATTGGCTTATGCTTCTAGCACTAGAGCAGAAGAACCAGAATGGCAAGACCAGCATCTGAACTTGGGCAGTTTGCTTGCCTGCTCCTTCCTGAGTCCTATGCTAAAGGGGAAATTGGTGCTCTTGAGGCCCCGTTGGCCACCCTAGTCAGCATAGTAGGAGTGTCAACCGGAATTGTGAAAGTGCTAGGCACAGTGCCCAGTATCTAATCCAGGAGTCAACTTATTCTCTAGAACGTGGTAAGTGCTTAGTAAATATTTGGTGACTGGATGAATGAATGGTGTCCCTTTCACTGGAGGACTTTGTGCTGTAGTAATGGTTGGCCAAAGATCTGAGGGTTTGAGCTTCTCATCAAACCTCTGTCCATCAGAGATATAATTGGCAACTGACTAGTCCTAGAAAACTATAACATGTCTTTGAGCAGATTTCTACAAAACTGGTCTTAAGACCAATCAGGTAACTCTTAGAAATAACATAAGATTCCAGGCCAAGTCAAGCTCCAACTCTCCTTAATATTTTAATTTACTCCGATGACCACAAGTTCTAATTCAGTCCAGGACTCTTTTTGGCTCTCTCCAGACAACATCAAGAGAAGTACAATGGATTTTTACCTTCCTCTTTTATCTGCTGTTCTTGACACATTTAGAAATGACCAAGTCCAGGATGAAAAGTCGCTATTCATATTTACTGAGCACATACTATATACCTGGCAATGTGACAGATTGTGAGGAATGAGGAGGACTATTATGTGGCTTCTACCCTCAAAAATCCCCAGTCTGGTGGGGTAGACACACAGGACAGAAAATAATTAATATGGTATACATGCTTATTAAAAAATTTCCTCAGAGATGCTCGATTCTAGGCATTCCAGCATAAAACTGGACAACTGGACTATAAATTTTCTAAGGGCATTGATTAGAAAAGTATTGACAGTGTATTTCCAATATCTGGTATAGCTCCTAGCATATAGCAGAAGCTCAGTGAGAGATCAATGGATGAATGGAGGAAGGAATGATAGGTGGCAAGCTTAGTAGGATAATGCCATAATAAAGAAATGTAATACATATGAGAAAAACCAAGGATTAATGAGTGTATAAGGTTATAAAACACATTTTGTCATAAAATTAAACATAAAATAAATAGTCTGAGCTACCCGAAATAAAACCAGAAGTCCCATACTCTATAATGACTGAGCCCAAGTTTTTGTATAGTATCCTGTGGCAAATGTGTAACTGAAATCAAAATAATGCACACAATGTACATATAGTTTTTTAAAAGAAAAATTAAATTTCCTTCTGTTGAGGTATGAAATTAATTTCAAGTTCATTTGATCTTTGTAATATTGGAATTTTTGTAATATTTTACAATATTACAATTTTTATAATATTGTAAAATTGGAACATTTACTTTGGGGAGTTAATATTTTGTAGGCAGCATGAGAAACAGAATGTCTTTTTATAAAAGAAACATTCTTGTCTCTACTTAGCAAGCTGTATATTTGCAACAAGTAGAACTCTAGATATTGCTAATTGTTTCTTGATCTTCCAATTCCGGCTTGTGCCCATTACTTTTCAGCAGAAGCTAAACATGTAAATTCCTTTCTGTTGAGTACAGGATGCTTTCCATTTCAAAGATAGAGTTACAAATGTTTTTTAAAAGCAATTTTATTGGAAATTAGCTGATTGCTGGCTGGCAGACAGTGACTTTAGGTAAGTGTTTGGGCATCCAAAAAAATGAAGATGAATCTATTTACTTACTAGCTTTGCAGATAATGTCCATGAAGTTTAAAGGTTACAAGTTCAGATACTTCTTCCTGAAGTTTTGGGATTTTTTGGACAGTTCAGTGATAAAGGCTATTTCCCTCAAAAACTCCCATAAGCCTGAAATGGGAAGACTGGCTTTTTGAGCAAATGCTCTCAGGAAAACGATTTGCCAGGAAAACATATTCACTTTTCTGTACGTTGCTTTCAGGCTTCCTTACTTTAAAATGTCCCTGGAACACTCAGTTCATGGCGTAGCTATTAGGCTTATCTGCTCAGGGGACTACTGGAGCTAGAAAAGTATTTTGCTTTCAAAAGGGGAATGTGCACTGGTGTGGACTAAATGTATAGACAAGAAGAAATTTATAAAAGGATACAATTTACAGGCTTCTGGAATTGAACCAAGAGAAGAGGACTAGAGCTTTCTGTCAGGTCACAGATGATAACATTGGCAAAGTTGAAGGTTGCAGGACATTGATTAGAAATCATCAAGTAATCCATTACAAAAAATGGTGGAGATGATTGCTTTTAAGAGACAACCAACAGCAATGTAAGGGAAGAGAATACGTCTAAAAATATTTATCTGGATTTGAACATTGTTGAAGAGTAGCTGATGCTGGCTGGGAGACAGCTCCTTTTGGTAAGTGTTTGGACATCCTGAAAAGTGGGGACGCATCTATTCACTTAACTCACTTTTCAGATAATATCTGTGAAGTTTAAAGTAATAATCAAATAGGAGTATAAATTAATAACTGTTGTTACATTAATAGCGTCAATGACCTGGATCGCTCAGCAGCGGTCCCCAGGCTTTTCGGTTCCAGGGGCCTGTTTGATGGAAGACAATTTTTCCCTGTGGGGAGGGGTGAGGCGGAGCTCAGGCAGTGCTGCCAGCGCTGGGGAATGGCTGTAGATAGGCTTGCTTGCCCAGTGCTCACCCCCTGCTGTGTGCACCCCCGCCCTTCCTAAGTTTCATGGAAGACAATTTTTTTTTCACAAACGGCTTGTGAGGGAGGGCGGTGGAGCTCTGCAGCCCCGTCCCTAACAGGCCACGGACCATACTGGTCTGCGGCCCGAGGGTTGGGGACCATATTATTAGCGAGAACTTACGTTTGCAAGCAAGAAATGCTTTTTAGAATATAAGTTCTAAAGGACTAAAACTGGGTAACACAAAAAGCAGCAGAACGTACTTCCTTGATGCCTTAATTTATTTATTTATTCCTCTGGGCATTCATTAATCTGACAAGTAATTATGACGTCTACTCTATGTGGCAGATACACTCTATGTGGCAGTCCCAGGTACTGAAGAAATAGCTGTATACAAACAGACAAGCTTAAATTTTTTTTTTTTTGGTCACAAGTAAACCGAAAACATACAGGAATACCTCATTTTATTGCACTTTGCTTTATCAAGCATTGCAGATACTGTATTTTTTACAAATTGAAGCTTTGTGGCAACCCTGTGTTGAGCAAATCTATCAGCATCATTTTTCCAACAATGTGTGCTCACTTCGTGTCTCTGTGTCACATTTTGATAATTCTCACTATATTTCAAGCTTTTTTGTTATTATATTTGTTATGGTCATCTGCGATCAGTGATCTTTGATTTTACTACTGTAATTGTTTGGGGGGTGCAGTCCCACCCATGTAAGGTGGCAATCTTAATAAATGTCTTTTTTGTTCTGAGTTTTCTGCTGATGGACCATTCCCCCATCTCTCTCTCTCTCTCTCTCTCTCTCTCTCTCTCTCTCTCTCTCTCCAGGCCTCTCTATTCCTTGAGACACAGAAATATTAAAATTAGGCCAATTAATAATCCTACAATGGCCTCTAAGTGAAAAGAAGAGTTGCAGATCTCTCACTTTCAATCAAAAGCTAGAGATGATTAAGTTTAGTGAGGAAGGTATGTTGAAAGCTGAAACAGGCTGAAAACTAGGTCTTGTACACCAAATAGCCAAATTGTGAATGCAAAGGAAAAGTTCTTGAAGATAATTAAAAGTGTTACTCCAGTGAACACATAAATAATAAGAAAGCAAAACAGCCCTAGTGCATGGAGAAAGTTTTAGTGGTCTGGATAGAAGATCATACCAGTCACGACATTCTCTTAAGTCAAAGCCTAATCCAGAGGAAGGCCCTAAATCTCTTCAATTCTGTGAAGGCTGATGGAGGTGAGGAAGCTGCAGAAAAAAAGTTTGAAACTCGTAGAGGTTGTTTCATGAGGTTTAAGGGAAGAAGCCATTTCCATAATAGAAAAGTGCAAGGTGAAGCAGCAAGCACTGACATATTAATAGAAACTACAGCAAGTGTTCTAGAAAGTTTAGCTAAGATAATTGATGAAAAATCTAAACAACAGATTTTTAACATAAGTGAAACAACCTTATATTTGAAGACGACACCATCTAGGACTTTCATAGCGGAGAGAAGTCAATGGCTGCTTTCAAAGCTACAGAGGACAGGCTGACTTTCTTGTTAGGGATAACACAACTGGTAACTTTAAGTAGAAGCCAGTGCTCACTTACCATTATGAAAATCCTAGGGTCCCTTAAGAATTATGCTAAATCTACTGTCTGTGCTCTATAAACTAAACAACAAAGCCTGGTTGATAGCACATCTGTTTATAGCATGGTTTACTGAAAATTTTAAGCCCATTTTTGAGAACTACTGCTCAGAAAAAAAGATTCCTTTCAAAATATTGCTACTCTTTGACAATGTACCTGGTTACTTAAGAGCTCTGATGGCGATGTACAAGGAGATTAATGTTGTTCTCATGCCTGTCAACACGACATCCATTCTAAAGCCCATGGATCAAGAAGTAATTTTGACATTTAAGTAGCTGCCACAGACAGTGATTCCTTTGATGTATCTGAGCAGAGTCAATGGAAAACCTTCTGGAAAGGATTCACCATTATAGATGCTATGACTGAATATTTCTGATTTATGAGGAGGAGGTCAAAATATTAACATTAATAGAAGCTTGGAAGAAGTTGATTTCAACCCTTATGAGTGACTTTGAGGAGTTTAAGACTTCAGTGGAGGAAGTCACTGCAGATGTGGTGGAAATACCAAGAGAACTAGAATTCGAAATGGAGCCTGAAGATGTGACTGAATTGCTGCCATCTCATGATAAAACTTGAACAAAGGAGGAGTAGCTTCTTATGGATAAACAGAGAAAGTGGTTTCTTGAGATAAAATTGACTCCTGGTGAAGATGCTGTAAACATTGTTGAAATGACAACAAGTGATTTAGGATATCACATAAACTTATTTGATAAATTGGTGGCAGAGTTGGAGATAATTGACTCTAATTTTGAAAGAAGTGGGGAAAATGGTATTGAATAGCATCACGTGCTACAGAGAAATCTTTCATGATAGGAAGAGTCAATTCCTACAGCAAACTTCATTGTTGTCTTCTTTGGAGAAATTTCTATAGCCACCCCAGCTTTCAGCCACCACCACTCCGATCAGTCAGCAGCCATCAAGACTGTGGCAAAACTCTCCACCAGCAAGAGGGTTACAACTCACTGAAGGCTCAGATGATCATTAGCATTTTTAGCAATAAAAGAGTCTACATGGAGGAAAGCTAGAACTCTGGTCATTTCTGTCCTTCTCTCTGGAAGGCAGCCTGCCTAGAATGTCCAGGCTCTGGGGTCATGCAGATCCCCTGGCTCCCACTGGTCCCCTGTGGCTCCCACAGTCTGGGCTAGAGTTGGGAAATGTTTGTATGGAAATGAGCAAGATGAAAACTGAGGGGCTGAAGCCCCTGGGGAGGACAAACGCACATGGTTGTGGGGCAGTGATACAGCACCTGCCTTCTCAGCTCAGGTCTGTGGTAACAGGAAGCACCCCAAGGGGGCTGGCAGGCTGATGCTTTGTCCTGAGGAAGCTCCCAGTTCACTGGCAGAGCAGCTTTTGGGCTCATGAGGGTAGAAAGGCTCTACTGACTGCCAGAGATGTGAGGGAGGAAGAAACAAACTGCTCCACCTACCCTTTTCACTGGGCTCCAAGCCTGTCAGGGGTTGTCCTCTGCTGATATTCTTGCTCTTTCTTGGTTTGCTCTGTGACTTCTTCCCATGGAATCTCTTGTAGGTTCTGGCACTTTTCCCTCAGAATTATACCTGATCTATGATTGTTTGTTTGTATGTTTTTTCTTTTTCATCTACAACTTTTTCTTCTTTCTCAGACAATCTGGCAGTCGATGTCTCTGGTCAGCCATCTTGTCTCTCCTCCCCAAAACCTTTGGGTTTTCTTTGTCTTCTCTCTCAGTTCCCATATCTAATCAGTTGCCAGATCCTGTCACCTCTTCATGATGTTTCTTGTATTTGTGTTTTCCTATTTCCCGTGTCCATCCCACCTCCATATTAACTCCTGCTTGGATATGTCAGTGGTTTTCTAATGGATCTCTTCATGTATAAGGTTTGAGTTTGAGCATTTGAAAAACAATTATAAGGTTATACAGCCATGCCAACTGCTTGCTTCTAAGGCATATAAGATATAGTGAGTACTAACTGAATAAGGACACTGGAAAATAAGGGTGGTTTAGGACGGTATGTTCTCTTGGTCTTCCCTTGGTGTGGTTCCCTGAGGTCCCTTTGCCCACTTAGGTGCCCTGCTTGTGGGCCCGTATGTATGACATCATGCTGTTGGTGTGTAGCCCACTTATACCCATTCTTTTCAGTCTTAATTTTTATACACAGCTATTTATAACTCTCACAAATTACAGCATAAGAAGAAAGAGTTGTACTAAAATTCAGGGTCTCCTATAATCTGATTCTAATCTAATATTTTAATAAGCTGTCCCAAATCCTTTTTAGAATAAGACAAAATATAAATAAATGAACAAATGATTCATCAACATTTCTTTAGAAAGGCCTCTTTACCATACTTAGGACATGGTAAGCTCTCTTCTATATTTGAAACTACTTTTTCTCACAATGCCTCCAGGCAATGCCCACCTTCTTCTTTATGCCTTTAAGAGCTAGATTCAAATTCACCCCTTCTTCAAGCATTTTCTGACTCCCATCCTGTCATAAGACTCTTTATGTGGTATAAATCTTTATATTGACTGTAATCTTTGCCCTTTACCTCTGCTTCCTATCACGCCCCATATTTTAATGAGTCTCTTGTCACTGCATCCAGAAATTAGTATGCAATTGAGAATTTTTATTTTTAATTTAGTTTACCCAAAGGGCCAGATTTTTGAGAGTTAATGGTGTATTACTCATTCTCCACTGGAGAATTTTAGCTTGCATCACTTGTGTTAAGGTCTTAGTCATCCCAAACCATGGAAGGTCAGCTAAGCAACTAGGCATACAGTTTCATTCCCCTGCCTTCCTTTGTCCCAGGACCTTCTTCTCAGAGATGTAGCCATGATAGTTCTCAGAGTTGTTGCATAAATCCCATGGCTGCCACCAATCTGCATACCTACCATATTGAAAATATTAATAATAAGCTTAGATTGCTGAATGGAGCCTTACACAGATACTGCTTGGATAAATCAAACAAGGTTTAATTATCTACAATAAACATAAGGAAATCAGCTCAGTCAGAACATACAATAGAGAAATTGCAACATTGTTTAACAATAGATGGAAGTATAAGCTTACGGAACCCTCAAACGGGACTTACTAGTAGGCACACAGTTGCAAATGTTGTTTGAGTGAGCAAGGGTCACATCAGATCTCATAAATTCAAGAGTTGCACAATGTACAATGTACAATGTGCTTGCAAAGATGCAGAGTTCTGTACATCCAGTACACTTGGCCCTGAGCATCTTTTATCATCATTCCCTCCCCAGCTATCCCAGCTTGGGCCAAATATATTTGTAACTTAATTTTTGTGGAGCTATGACAAGAATCTATTATACAGATGTCTTTGGGAATCTGGAATTTGGCAGGCCTTTTGAACTGCCAGTGGTCTCATTGTATGTAAGATTCATAGCTCTGCAGCAGTTTCTGTTTGCACCTTTTCCTTTGTCACTCAAGTTTTTTTTTAAACCTCACAGCATCATTTAAATTTTCTCAAGATGTATATGATTAAGTAAGTAATATATTTTTATATATTTTGCATCCCTAACACCTAATTTGGCATATTGGACTTAAAATGTCATTTCCTTAAGCGTTGTTCATACATGTAATGAGTTTCTGGCACTATAATGCTAGAAATACAAATAAATAGACTAAGACTTGGTCTCTGGGTTATAGGAGTTCAGCATTTTAACCAGTCTGGGGCAGCCATGAAGTTATACTTCTCAGCTCTCCCTTCAAGAGAAAACCTTCTGCTCCTTGCAATTTTCTGACTACTCCCATCCCTTTGGGTTCAGTTGAGGTCAAGCTCTCCCCAAGTGGCTCCCAGCCAATGACTGAGCATAATGGAGCTATCAAGCCTGACCATTTTTATCTAAGCAGGACTACTCCATTGGTAATCTTTGTCCTAGATTCCCCTTTTGCCTGGCCAAGTCTTTCTTAGGGCTGCCCTATGGTCTGAAGCTCTGTATCCACAATCCTGTTCTCTTCCCCTTTCCCTTCTCTATTCATAGGTGTCAGACCTGCAGCATGTTGTATAAGCTTTCCCTACTACTCTTGCTCCTTCTTTCCTTATGTTTCATAAACTTTGCCCCCAGTAAATTTCTTGTACTCCATTTTGGCATCTACTTGTCACACTACCTGAACTGACAACACATGGACATACAAAATAATTATTAAAAATGTGGTAATTGTTATAATTAGGAACATATGCAAACTGTTACAGAAAACTTCTCTTGCCTTCTTTCACAGAGACTTAGATAAGTTTTCCTTATGTTTTCTACTTTACCTTGTATAAGCCCTGCCTTTATTACAGAACGTTGCTTATTGTATTATAATTGCTTGTTTTGTATGTTTGTGCTCCCTTAGACTGTGAGCTCCTTGAAAGACAATGAATGACATTTTATCTTTATGTCATTATGGGGAGGAATAACTGATCTGGATTTTGAAGATCGGGCAGGCACTTTCCAGGTAAACTACGGGAAGGATGAGTATTTAATGGAAGGACCATCTTCTAGAATCATGTGCTAGGCACAGAGGCACAGACATATATTCAGGAAGGGGCAAGTCACTTGGATAAGCTGGAGCTTACTCTACTTGGGGGTGTTGAAGAACGCGAGATGGTGATGGAAAGGATAGTTAACCTTGCATAACATAGGAACTTGCTTAATATTTGTATTTAAAAACCACATATGTTACTTCTCAAAATATGTTTTTTGAGGAAGTGTGTGTGTCTGTGTGTGTGTGTGTGTGTGTGTGTGTAGTAAGATGAGGTGAGGTGACTGAAAAAATAAAAGGTTCTGGCTATATAGTGGTCCCTTGGTCTCCACTGGGGATTTGTTCCAGGACCTCCTGAAGATACAAAATCCATGAATTCTTAATGCTCTGATATAAAATGGTGTAGTATTTGCACATAGCCTATGCACATCTTCCTGTACACTTCAAATCATTTCTAAATTACTATAATACTTAATACACTATAAATGCTTGTAAATAATTGTTATACTGCATTGTTTAGGGAATAATGATGAGAGTAAACATTTGTATCTTTTCAGTAAGGACACAGGTTTTTTTGAATGTTTTTGATCCCTAGTTGCTGAATCCATGGATGTGGAGCCCACAAATACAGAAGCCTGACTACATGCCATTCTGCATGAAGGAGAGATGAAAATTATGATAAAAATTCTTAACTGACTTCGTGGTTTAAGGAAAGCAGAGTGATGACAATGATAATGAGGAAACCATTTAAATTGCCCCTAATCTCCTTCAAATAGGGCAGAAAAATCTAAAAATTCAAATATTTAGTTTTTAGGACTTTCACTTTGAAGTTTGCCTTTCACTATTTTCATTCCATTAATACCCGGTGAAATAAGTTTTTTTTTAAACTCCAAACTCTGTTTTTAAGAATTTTTTTAAAATATCAACAATGGAACAACAGAGAAATTCTGTTCCCTAATATTTCCATCTTTTTAAGGAAGACATTTGCAGTGGGATGGTGGGGAATGTCTGATGGGAAAGGTCAGCTGTTTTCCCCTCTGTAGAGGTGTCTAGGAGGGAAAATGAAGGAAGAACAGTTTCACCAAAGTTTGAGGAGAACACATTTTACACTTTGGCTCTGTGTTTATTTAGTCTCTGCAGTCCTGGGGAAGGCAATTTAGTTCCATCCTCTCGAGGTGAGCCACACAGGCTGCCAGCCCCACTGGGGGATTTTGCAGGGTGTCATTTCATGTTGAATGCATGGACTGTGTCCAAAGGCAGAAATGAGCTAATACATTTTATTATAGGACATTGTATTTAAAAAGTGTTTATTCCTAATGGTTCTTTGTCAAAACAGAACATAGTGTATGGAAAAACTGAAAGTTCCAGAGGAAGTGGAAAGAATCAACACCTGCAGAGTCAGACACTTGCTCAGTGTGACCCTGTGGACACTTGCCAAAGGGCTTCAGAGGAGGAGATGCTGTTCCTGGAAGCATCGTATAAAGTTACACGAACAGAAGAAGATGACATAATGAGATTCCTTTTTAAAAAGATTTGTTGGTAAAGGGGAAATTGAGAGTTAAGGTGCGGGTGAAGTAACATTTCAGATATGATGGCTCAGTTTGCTCCACTAGGGTGCCCTTCTTGATATTTCAGAGAAAATGAAAATAGGCTGCGACTTTTCCTTTAAAAATGAGGCTGGCCGGGCCCGGTGGCTCACGCCTGTAATCCTAGCACTCTGGGAGGCCGAGGCAGGCGGATCGCTCAAGGTCAGGAGTTCGAAACCAGCCTGAGCAAGAGCGAGACCCTGTCTCTACTATAAATAGAAAGAAACTAATTGGCCAACTAAAAATATATAGAAAAAATTAGCCGGGCATGGTGGCTCATGCCTGTAGTCCCAGCCACTCGGGAGGCTGAGGCAGGAGGATCGCTTGAGCCCAGGAGTTTGAGGTTGCTGTGAGCGACGCTGACGCCACGGCACTCTACAGCCCGGGCAACAGAGTGAGACTTTGTCTCAAAAAAAAAAAAAAAAAAAAAAATGAGGCTGTGTCCTTCCTTGATGTGATAGGAAAAAGTCTGTATTTCTTTTCTGATTAGTGGTGTGACCACAGAGATGTTTTGTAACACTTAAGGATTCTTTTGGTGGCAGGAACGACACACTGACACTTTCATTGGATTGATGAAAGGCAGGACTCTTTGTTTACAGCTCCAGGAGAGAAGGCTTCCAGGCAGGGCCACCCAGGGGTTGCATCTGGGAATAGGGTAATAGCAAGCTGGAACTGAAGGGGGCTTGTGGGACTAGCGGGGTGGAGTTACTTAGATTTCTGGGGCTTCCTGTGGACTGGCTAATTTGAATAATTTTAGTTAACTCTCTGGGAATAGGGGCATTTCCTGGTTGCCCACCTGGCCCTTGGACAATTAGGGATAGTACATGTAGGCTTGTGAGTGTGAGAACCTGATAAGGAAAGTGGTTTGTGTGTGGACTCACTTGACTATTCAAGCAAGGAAAACTGATTGATTAAGGACTCAAAGCTGAGTCAAGAAAGCGTTAAACAACAACATGCCCCCCCCCATATTACAAGGAGGACAGATGTCCCATTTTAAAGTGATTTAAATATTGGTGTTAATTTAATAAAAATAGGTTATATTCAATGCCTTGTTTCTGCCCACACGTAACCCAACTCTTGTCACCATCACATAAATGAACAGACAAAAATCAACACCTGGGTTAATCAAACACTCTCATGTTTCCTTCCTTCTGTCATTTGTTTTGTTTTGTTTTTACTTTTCCAAAGCAGCTTGCAGGGAAGAGAAGATAGAAGGCTTAGAGAGAGAGAGAGAGAGAGTGAGAGAGAGACAGAGAGAGTGTGTGTGTGTGTGTGTGTGTGTGTGTGTAGCTTTGAAGATAATGGTGCTGTTATTGAGTTAGGGTAGGGAGGAGCTCAGCTATCCTCTGGCACACCCTTCCTCTGGTGTACCTGTGGGGACTGAATCAGCCCTCTAGTTTAGTAGCAGAGGAGAATTAGTAGAAACCTAAGACGTGAGCTGTAGGAAAATTAAGTTGTATATCCATGACCAGGTGAAAAAAAGATGGGGTTTTTCTCCTCTTTATCTGGTCCTGCTTAGGGCTTTAGTTGAATTTGTTCCTGGAATGTGGGTGAAAGCTCTGGGTGGGCCTCAGAGGACCTTGGCTTGCTTTGATTGTGGGCAGACATTTTATTTACAACAGAAGTTCAGGATGCTTGTTCAGACCTATGAACTATACTCCAAATGCCCTGATAAGGATGGAAAACCTAGATGAACCAATCAAAATCAGTCATGTATTTTTGGGTTGTTGTGAAAATGGGAAGTAATTTAATAAGAGAATCTAGAACTAGTGTGGTCCTAACTAATTTTTACCAGCCCTGTTAAATTTAATTCTATAAGGAAAATACTAAGTTGCTATAGGGTCATACTTCTTGAATTCAAGACCACATAAACCACATTATTTGAGGCAAATTCTTGAGATTTAATGATTAAAGATTTTCCAGGGCTTGTATGAAAAAAAATTAATTTGACAACTCCAGGTTTGACTTAATTTTGCTTCTCTAAATGTATTCTTTTTTTTTTTTTTGCCCTTCAAATTCTTTTCTTTTTCTTTTTTTTTTTATTGCAGCATATTATGGGGGTACAAATGTTAAGGTTACGTACATTGCCCTTGCCCCACTCTCCCCTCCAGTCAGAGCCTCGAGCCTGACCATTCCCCAGACGGTGCACATCGCACTCATTATGTATGTATATACCCATCCCCTACTCCCCGCTCCCGTCTGCCCGACACCCAATAAATGTTGTTCCTGTGTGTCCACTTAGGTGTTGATCAGCTAATACCAATTGGCTGGTGAGTACCTGTGGTGCCTGTCCATCCATTCTTGGGATACTTCACTTAGTAGAACGGGTTTCATCTCCATCCAGGA
>CAUYMX010022946.1:0-51673 GCA_963573855.1 Lepilemur septentrionalis | reverse complement strand
TGTGTTTGAGAGTGTGTGCACGCCTGTGTGTGAGCGTGGGCGTGTGTAGACTGCAAAGACACGGCAGCTTTGTCCTGTCTTGTCTCCCCCACATAGCGTTGGAAGGAAGGGTTTGCCTAACCCGCGGCCTGTGTTAACACAGCGCAGGGTGGCGGCTGTGCGAGCAAACAGCCCCTGCCTGGAGTTTCCCCGCGCTGGGAAGCCACCTCGATCCCTCACGTCTCAGGAGCCTCGTCCTGGACAGGTTTGGTGAGAAGTGACTTCAACCTGATATCCGTCCAAGTGCTGGAAGACGCACAGGTCTGTGGGCCCCTCGGGCCCCGTCCTTGTCATTAACCCTGCAGTGGCAGGATTGTGCGGGTCCAGCCAGGGGTGCAGGCGGGGAGGAGGCACGGAGGCCGAGGCTGGCTGAGGGCAAAGGACCTTCTCTGAGGAGCTCGCCCCTTGCCAGCCCTGCAGGTGTCACCAGATGTTCCAGCGTTGGGGACGTCCATTGTCTTCCTGGAAATGCACCCAAAGGCAGACCCCAGCCCGGCTGGGCCCGCAGAGAAGCTGGAGAACGAGCCTGTTTTGTACAGAAAGGTTGACGGGCTGGGAGACAGGAGATGGGAGAAGACGGTTTGGATCTCAACACTTGTCTCCAATAAATGTGTTTGTTTCTCTTTAAGAAGACAAATAATGTGTTGTTTCTCTTTAAGAAGACAGTCTGAGCAGTCGTTGGCGGTGCTGTTTTTGGAATGAACAAGCTATTTTTGCTGTACCCAAAAGAAAATAGAGATCCTCTCTCTTCCACACAAGTGCCATTGTTCTGTTTCTGTGGACCTCCATGGACACGTGTGTCTCCAGCCTGTTCTGCTCCCTGCAAAGCCCAGCCCCTTCCCCGGAAGAGGATGAGGTGGGAAGGAGCCTCCCAGAGGACTGGGCCTGCGTCCCCACTCCCAGAGCCCCCCAGTATCGGTTTCTTCTACAGCGGGGACGCTACAGCTGCTGGACCATTGCCACAAGGACCCCAGGGACGGTCGAGGCTGGTGGCCCTGCGCGCTGTCCTGGGCCTCGAGGCTGACGCTGAGTGAGGGTGACTTCTGCAAAAACTGTTTCAAGAGTTGATACATTTCGAAAAGCTGAAGAGTGACAGTCTCTCCGAGTCCCAGCTCTCCCCCACCCACGTTTGCGCCGCATCCTCCTGGTTCCTGCTGCAGCTCATCTGCCCCAGGAGGTGACAAGGGGAGAGAGAAAGTTGCAAACACGCGGGAGCCCGACCAGGCACCGACCGGCTGTGAGGTTCGGGGGACATGTGGCTGGAAAAGGATCTTTCCAGGTGGTGAGTGAGCTGCCGGCCAACCTGAGGGATGGAGGTAGCTGTGTCGTCAGACCAGCTCATTCGCACAAGGGCTCCTTACCTCCACCTGCCTGCCACCTGCGGCTCACAGGTGGGCACCTCCAGGGCAGGCCCATCCTTCAGCAGGTGCGGCGGGGGCACGGGCACAGCCTGCTCCTGCTCCTTTGGGAACTGGCCGGGTGTGCGTGGGGGTGGTGGCGGCAGAGGCTGGGCTGGGAGGAGCTGGTCCCTGCACGTCTGGGCAGAGGCCTGGGCAGCAGAGGGCGGCCGGGAGGACGCACTGACCTCCAGGCAGCCCGGAGCAAAACCTCACCTGGAGAGCTGGCCCGAGCTCTTCCTTCAGAGAAAGATGTTTTCCCCCCTGGCCAGTCCCAGAATGAGGGGAGGAAAAGACGAGAGGGGAGTGTGAGGAGGGGCGGGACAGCACAGGGAGGAGGAGCTGCAGCGGGTGACAACACTGTCGGGTCGCCTCGGCAAGGGTACCACACGCTCCGCCTCTGTGAACCTGGTCGTGTCCGACAGAGTCTCCTCCAGCCGGCCCTGGCTGTCTCCCACGTCACCCCGGCCCCCTGGGGTTTCCAGCGTGCCGTGAACCTGCACACACATGGGCCGCCCTGGCCGGCTGCAGGAGGGAAGCGGGGAGAGCCAGGGTGCTTGTCCTCCTCTGCTGGTCCCCATGGTACCACCTCCTCCCCGTCCCTCGGGCCTAGGTGACAGTGTCTTCCTGCTGATGCTGAGCTCTGGTGGCCTCACGGTGGAAGCCGTGGCCTGTGCTGCTCAGACTCCCCGGGCGGGGAGCAGAGTTGATCGAAGGCCCAGCTGCACCCCCTGGACCCACCACTACGTGTGCCCAGGCCACGCTTCCCCGGAGCCCCTCTGGGCTGTCAGTGCCGACCCTGCCTGTGGGACACCGCGTTCGTCTCACAGGAGACTCTGGCTTGGGGACCCCACGCCACTGCCAGGCTGTCTTAGATACTGCAGCCACATACTCCTCCTCCCCTCCTGTCACAGCGTCAGGCCTGCGCAGCGTCCTGAAGGGTCTCCTGCCCCCACCGGTCTTCAGGGCACTTCCCCAGCAGATCTGCCGCCTGTTAACGCCCGCCCTGATGTCCACTTCTCGGAGGACTGAGCTGACTCGCCGTTCCCTGTTCGGCCTCTCGGATCCCAACACCTGTGTAACAAATACCCTGTATTAAATCCCTCTGTTAGAGCCAAAAACACGGCCCCCAGCCCGGGGAAACCGAGTGTTAGAAGATTCTCTTGCCATTCTGCGTGCCCACTTCCCTGTCCTTATGCAAGTGAAAGACGCTGGCAGGGCCATAACTCGCCCCAGCCCAGGGCGGGAGCCCCCCTGCATCTCTGAGTGACTCTGCTACTCCAGCACACGGCCAAGCCCATCTGTACGCCAGGATCCAGCCCCGAACCCCGGCTTTGTTGACAGACGCTCCCTGAGAACCAGGAAGGGAGGGAGGAGACTTTCCTGATCTCACTATTCTCCCCTTTAAAAATGCTCCTGAAAGATACATTGTATCACAAGGTGTCAGGAATCAGATTGCCATTTTGTCTCACTAGACAGAGACTGTGCCACACGGAGCCCTGAGATCTATTTGGGTTGTATTGACCATTATTATTCTTTGATATTGGGAAAACTGGAAATCCTCACAGCGAGTCTAACGGTGGGGTTTGGAGTACCTGGGACTCAGCACCTCTTACCTGGGGATTTAACTCTGGCACCGACACTGCAGCCAAGAGTAAGCGGAAGGCTCGGCTCAAGGAGAGAGAGCTCCGCTTACCGGGCAAGTAAGTGGGAGGTTCGCAGTACTGTGAGTGTCTGCGAGTCCTCAGGACACAGCGGTGGCATTTGGGTGGCTTCTTGTCTTTAGCAAACAGGGTGTCCGACTCTGCCCTCTCCGAGTATCTGGGCAGCATCAGCAGAGTGTCACAAATGCATTGTCACAAGGGCATTGGGACAGAAGGTGGAATTCAGATGCTGTTAGGCATTTGTCCCCTACAGGGGACAATGCTGAGATGCAGATGGCTCTCATAGCTGGCATTTGGCCCAGCCCTGTGCAGGGCAGGCTGTTCCCTTGGCGGGTGTGCACCAGCCCCCGGTTGTGGCGCAGCTGGGAAGGGTGGGTTTGCCTGGTCTGCAGCACTCGGCCTTCAAGGGCCGAACACCGGGCACTGTGGAGATGGACTCACCACACAATCCAGTGAGGAGGATAAATGAGGGGAAAGGGGACCTGGGCACAGCTCAGCAGCTGCCCTGCGCTGAGCGCGCGGTTAAGCGCGGTGGAGAAGACAATGAACCCCGTGTGACTGCTGCCCTACAAGCTCCTCCAGCCCCATAAGGACCAGAACTAACGGGTGCGGGGCCGGCCACGGTTAACACGCCACGACAGGCACTCAGCCGTGAGCACCCGAGGAGGCCGGTCAGAAAGGCTCTGAGGACGGCGTTCCAGCGGAGCCTTGAAGGTCATGTAGAACGGACTCGCAGAGATGAGGACTGCGAGGACTTTTCTTTAGCAAACAAAAGAAAAATCCAGGACTGGGCCGTATGAGCCACCAGAATGCTGAAGACGCTTCTCTGTAACCTTCTCATTTTGTAGACACCACAAAGGGAATAATGTTGCTGCTAAAAAAACAAAAACTGAATTTTCCCCGAGACTCTTTGCTACACAGGGCCCCTAAAGTCATCGACGACCTTATGTCAATAATGGTAAATTAAAATTTTAGACTTCTTTATCCCTAACTTGATGCCATTTTAATACAAAGCATAAAGCCACAGAACTAAAATATGGTGATTATTAAAAGTTCCTTGGCTCATCCCTGACACTCTTAGCTAACTTTATTTTGGGCAATTGCGTCAATTGAGCTTAAAATCTTCCTGTTCTATACTTGTCCAATGCCTTCTGTTTCACAGAGCGCTGTCTCACACATGGCCGCTTTGACGTAATGCCCACGGCAGCTGCGGGTGAAGACTGAGGCAGAGGGCGGCGGAGTGGCCAATCCAGCCATCCCCTAAGGGCACATGTGGACCCAGCCCGAGTCCCGCCTCCTGGTCCAACTTGAGATGTCCCGGCCACATCCAGCGTCGTCTCCTGCTGCTGGTCTTGGGGGGTCTAACTGACATGCGTGTCATGTGGAAGGAATTTCTGTGGATACGGAAAAAGCAGTAGACAGGTCCCCACCCTTGAGACGCTGGCAGTCTACAGGAGAGACGAGATGCAGACGTGAATATTTAAATAACCATGACAGGATTAATAAGGATCCAGCCACGCACTAGGTGGTGCCAGTAGGTGGTGCGCTGCATCATTGCCAGGTGACTCATCCAGGTGGAGGGTTCCCCCAGGCTGCTGGGAGAGCCGAGCTTGAACCGCTGCCTGCCTCTGACGGGCGGCCGAGGGAGGTGGCTCGGGCGGGAGGCTGCAGCTGAGCGTAGGTGCAGGGCGGCAGGAGCTGCGGCGCCGTGGGTGCAGCGGTGGGGAGCAGAGGTTAGCGCTAAACATGGGAGCGAGTGGGGAGCAATTGGGCGGATCCTGGCGTCTCAGAGGTGGCCTGGGTGTGACTCTGCCCAGTCTCGGAGTGGGGCTTGGGACGCCCTGACATGTACTGAGTGTTGCCAGGCGGTGTCCTAGGAGTGGCGTCCCCCAGAACGGTGCTGGAGCCCGTGTGGGAGGGGGCGGAGGACCAGGCAGGGGAGGCCTGCAAGGGTGAGGTCTCCGTGCGACCTGGGCCAGGGCCAATGTGGGCAGTTGTGTGAGGGGAAGGGGCATCAGTGAAATAAACATGGTGACAAGACCCTCAGCGTAAGTGAGCCGCTGCCGATGGACCGAGGGCCACAGTGAGGGCAGAGGCAGGGCCCGTGCAGGGACTCCGCCAGGAGGAACCAAACAGAAACAGAGATGGGGAAGCCAGATTGGGTCACAGTTAGGTGGGTGACAAGGGGTTCAGAATTAGAGAGAGGATGGAGGGACACATGGTGCAGCTCACCAGAGTCCAGGCCTGAGGTGCAGCGAAATGAACAGGTGGGCTCCCAAGAGGCCCAGAGGGGAGCAGGGGACGGGGCAGGAGGAGGGGAGCAGAGGGAGAGGGAGAGAGGAGACAGCGGAGAGAGGAGGGGTGAGGGGAGGGGAGGAGAGGGCCAGTGCGGACCCCACGGAGTAGCAGTGCACGAGCTGAGCAGGAAGAACAGCTGGTAGCAGGAGCCAAAGAGGAGGGCATGTGGTCTCCAGGGCAGCTTCGGGCTGGACCGGCACAGCCAAAGGAAAGAGTTCAAGGAAGCCCCCCCTTGCCAGCAGCACCTGGGTGAGGACCAGGGAAGTCAGAGGGAATGAGAACAGACAGCCAGACGTGGTGAAAGGAGGTCACCGGTCAGCCCAAAGAGAGTGGTTTCCATAAAACTTTTTTTTTTAAATGGAAAAGAAGGCACCAGATGCATGAGATTAAGGAGAAAGACAGTGGGGCAGAGGCCGTGGCGTGGCGGAGGGCCTGAAACCGCAGCCCTCGTGAGCAGAAGGCGAGAGAGGATGGTGGGGACAGGGCGCACAAGCGGGAGCACATGGGGTCGGCGTGGCAGCAGCAGGTAACCTGCCGGCAGAGGATGGGGCACCACGGAGCTGGACAGACCCTCGGAGTCGTTCTGCTGCAGTCCAAACCACTAGGCCATTATACACCTGCGTCCACCTGACATTGGACGTGGTCACTCATGAAGGCAACGCTGACACACATCCAAAGGAGGAGGGTGCTAGGATAATAAAAACATTTTGAATAAAACATTCTCTCTGATATCAGAGAAAATTTAAAACATAATATGTTTGAAACAAACACTGTAAGAAGAAATACAAAGAATGGCAGGCAATAAGAGACAAAAAAATTAGCTTCTATAGTTCAGACAAAGAATGGAAGAGAGAGTTTAAAATGTAGAAAAATAAGGCCAGGTGTGGTGGCTCACTCACTTTGGGAGGCTGAGGCAGGAGGATCACTTGAGGCCAAGAGTTTGAGACCAGCCTGGGCAACATAATGAGACTCTGTTTCTCTAAAACATAAAAATAAAAAATTAGCTGGGCATGGTGATGTGCACCTATAGTCACCTTAGTCCCAGCTACTTGGGAGACTGAGGCAGGAGGAATGCTTGAGCCCTGAGCCCAGAACGTTGAGCTATGATTGGGCCACTGCACTCCAGCCTGGGGAACAGAGCAAGACCCTGTCTCTAAAAAAAAAAAAAAAAAAGTAAAAAAAAAAGAATAAAGAAATAAAAGCTGCACTAGAAGTCAGGAAAAAATGACTAGATGCTGCTAAAACATCAGGAGTATGAGAGAGCAGAATAAAGTGGGGAAAGTAGGAAAATAATTAGAGAGAAAATAATAGATCTGGAAGGCAGACAAAAAAGATAGAACATACTCATATTTGATATTCCCAAAGAACAAGAGAATAAATAGAACCAAAAGAATTCAAGAAGCAAAGATAGAATAAAAGAAAACCAAAGTAAAAGAAAACTTGAGCCTGCACATCGAGGGGGAACATTGTATCCCAAGAAAAATTTATACAGAACAAAAAAATTCTAGTGAAATGTCTAAGTTTCAAGAACAAAGGATCCTAAGAGCATCCAGGGAAGAAAAAGGTAAAGATTAAGTTGCCACTGAAGGATGAACAACCCTTAGATTTTCTCCGTGTCTACAGAGTATCCCCCAGTCAAATCTTTGTTCACAGGTAAAAAAACATACAGACATTTTCTAACATCAAAGGCCTTGGAGGATGGTGCCCCTGAGCTCAATTTGAGTAAACAACTTCATGAAATCCAGCCCAGCAGGAGATGAAAAAAGACACTAAATACTGAGGGTATATAAATGTAAAGGCAGAACTATGGCTAAACTTCCACAAAATTTTGTTTACTGAGTAGAATTAATTTTATAACTTTGTCAATAAGAAATTACAATATAACAAAAGAAAAAACAGGAGATGGATGAGGAAATACATATTTGCACTATTGAAACTATCTCATAGATACTTAAACCGATATATCAAGAGCAGTTTGAGCATCCCTAATCAGAAATCCAAAATGCTCCAAAATCAGAGACTTTTTGAGCACTGAGATGATGCCATAAGTGAAAAGTTTCACATCTGACCTCCTCTGAGGGGTTGCAGTTCAAATGCAGGTGCAAACACAGCTTATTCACATGCCCAGGGGGAAAAACAACCCTCCCAGTACCCCCCCCAGCTGCAATATGTCTTTTCTGCACACACCAGATTCCCCAATGCAAACACACCCAAAAAGGACAACAAAATGTCACATGTGCAGACTGGATGTGCCAGTTGCTGGTCCTTATGATGCCCCACATGGGACCAAGACCTACAGGGTTTTGGTCACTAGGATTTTTTGCTTATTCTCTGCTCTGTGGTGTAAAGATCTTGTTGAAAATGTCAAAAAGAACTGCAGATACCCCTGCAGGCAGCAGTGATAAGAAAAAGAGGAAGCATTATGTTTACCTACAGCACAGAAAGTCAAGCTATTGGAGAGCCTGCACAGCGGTGTGTGTGTGGAGCATCTTTCCGAAGAGCGTTGTGTTGGAATGACCACCATGTGACCTGAAGAAACGGAAGGACACAATGTTGAAACTCTATGCTGAAAGTAACAAACAGAAGTTAAAAAAAGAAAAGCAATGCATAAAACTAAAAATGAAGATCTCAATTGTGTATTAAAAGAGTGGCTCTGTCCGCATGCCACTTACTGGTAAGCTGATTATGAAACAGGAGAAGGTCTAGAGCTGAAGTTAAAGGGGACTGCTCAACAGTCATGTCAACAGTCTGGTTGCAGAAATTTAGGAAAAGATATAACATTAAATTTTCAAAGATTTGTGGTTATAAAGCACCTGCTGATCAGGAAGCAGCAGAGAAATTCATTGATAAGTCTGCCAAGGTCATTGCTGATGAAAATCTGAGACCACAGCAGGTCTATAAAGCATCACTAAAACATCACTGATTTGACGGCATTGTCCCAGAAAGACACTGACTGCAGCTGAGGAGGCGGCCCCTCCAGGAATTGAGGATGCCAAGGATGCATAACTGCGGGATGTGCTAATGCAGCAGGCACAAGTGTGTGTAGACTTGCTGTGATGGCCAAAAGTGTGCCTCCTTGCTATTTGCAAGGAGAGAGCTTCTGACCAGTCCATTATTATGCTTTAAGAAAGGCATGGATCACCAGGGACATATTTTCTGACGGGATTCATGAACTTTTGTACCAGCGGCTTGTGGGCTTGCGCTTGCTCCAGGAAGCCAGACTGAATGACACCTGCAAGATTATATCATTTTGTTATTCCTTGACAACTGTTCCGCCCACCCTTCAGCTGAAATTCTCATCAAAAATGACGTTCATGCCATGCACTTGCTCCCAAATGTGACTTCATGAATTTAGCCATGTGACCAGGCATCCTTAGATCAATGAAGAGTAAATATAAAAAAACAATCTCTTGAACAGTGAGCTAGCAGCAGTGAACGGAGGTGTGCATGTGGAGGGTTTCCAGAAAGGAGCTTAGCATGAAGGATGCCATGTGTGCCGTTGCCAATGCTTGGAACACGTCACTAAAGACGCAGGTACGCGTGCCTGGACAGCCTCCGGCCTGAGACTGTGTTCAGTGATTATGATAAACAAGGTGGTGACTTTAAAGGATTTCATATGTCAAGTGAAAAAAAATGATGTCTGGCCTCCTCACCTGCGCAGGAAGTACCGTCAGAGTCTGCAGAGAGCTGGAGGAAGGGGATGCAGAGAAGTCACTAACATCGCTAGTGAGGCTCCAGCTGTTCAACTGTTGACCGATGGTGAAGGAGCCCACATGGCTCTGAGCCAAGGCAACTGTGACAACAGTGACATCGAACACTGTCACCCCTGTGAACGCTGCAGAGAACGCGCCTGCAGATGACACGGTGGAAACGCGTGATGGGCGGTTGAAGGTCGGGAGCAGCGTGCGGTCACGGTGGAATGAGAGATCATGGCCGTTTGTGAAACCAGAGACTTCTGAGACAAAAGCATTGCTCGTGAGGCAGGTGACTCTGGAGGAAGCATGTGAAAAGCCACCAGCAGCTCGCCTCCGCACCCCTGGAGGACCCCCTTCCCGGTCCCTCAGCTGCCTCTGATGTGTCTTCTCGCCTGAAGAGTAAGATGCAGGGTGCAGCCGCCCTTTGACCGCCCTTTGACCTCGGCGTCCAGGCGGAGACTGGAAACCTGCCGCTGTCGGCTGCTGCTGCCGCCTGACGCCCGGGCACAGGTGTTCTGCCCGGTTACCCCGAACACATTGCTGCTCCAGTGTGTCAGTCGCGTGCGTATGTTTTACTATTCAGTTCTTACGTGCGAGTAAGCCTAAAACGATTGCTTATGGTAACGTAAATTCAGAGTCGAGAATGACGTCGATGTCAAACAGCCACAGGCTGCCCACGTGGGTGGCTGAGACCGTGACGCCTTGGCTTCCTGATGGCTCGATGTACACAGGCTGCATTTCCTGCATAAAATCACTGACGTGATTGTGTAAAATTATGTTCAGGCTGTGTGTATAAGGTGTATATGGCACACAAATAAATTTTATGTTCAGACTTGGGTCCCCTCCCCAAGATACCTCATACTAAATATGCGAATATTCTAAAATCCAAAAAAATCTGAAATCTCAGACAGTTCTGGTCCCATGCATTTTGGAGAAGGCATACGCAGTATGTGCTGGAGATTTTGGTATCTTACATAACCGTATACAGATCATCACAAGAAATCCAAAATACGGTATAACGTAAACTGGAAGGACAAAGAGAGGGGGGTGAGATAGGAGACAGGGTAAGAGTGCGTTCCCTGGGGTTGGGAGATTAGATACAACCTGACATCTCCGTTAAGCTGCAGCGGCTTTGCCGTAAACACTAAGCTGTTAGAAATACATTCACACACGCACACTCACACTCAAGTGACATAGCTCACATAGCTTACAGTAAGCAGATAATCTCTAAAAAGATGAAATAAGATGACAGAATATTAGTCATATCTATACATATTAATGGCTAAAACTCAAAAGTTCCTGGGGTTAAAGTCTTAAAACTTACCAATATGCCACATATGGTACAAGAGAGGCGTCCAAACAGCTCAGAAAGAGTGGAGGAAAAGGACAGTGGCAGAGGCAGCCAGGTGAGAAAGCACGAAACTAAATGAAGAGAACAACCTACGGGGAGGATCTCATGTTTTCCTGTGTCAAGCAACATAATGTCAAAATGTTTAAAGCAAAAACTGCAAGAAACATGGGCATAAATATATCCAGGCTTCAAGCAAAAAATCTTTCTAATGCTACCTAAACTGTCCCAGAGAATGGACAGAAAAGTCAACATCCGAATACTTTTTGTAAAGTCAGCGCGGCAGCTGTGCACAGGGTGACCAAGTTCACAGAAAACCTCAGGCCGACCTCAGGCGGAAGTGTTCACGATAAAAACACAAACAAGTGGACGGCACAAAGCCTAACGCCCCAGCAGCAGCCGGGTTCACTGAAGGATGAAGCGCAGGTCAGCACGAGGATCTCTGTGACGTCATTTGCCAAATAAATAGGTCACTGGATAAAAGCCACAGGGTTAGCTCCTTAGATTGTTTTTGACGGGTCATGCTATCGTGAGATAATCGCAGGTTCACATGCGGTTGTAAGAAATAGCGCAGAGACGCCACGCAGCCTTTACTCAGTCTCCCCCATGGCAACATCCTGCAAAATGATGACACAATGCCACAGCCAGGGTGCCGGCGTTGGCGCAGCCACGGCAACGGCGCGCCCAGCACAAGTGTCCCCTGGTGCTGCTCTTCTCGGCCACGCCCACTTCCATCCACCCCCACCCGGACCCCGGAAATCACCAACCTGCACTATTCCCATAAATGTGTCATTTTTTTTTAGTTCCCTCTGAGACTCCTCTGGCCCCTGGATTATTTAGAAGTGTCTTGTTTAAACTCTGAGCGGTCAGAGAGGTTGCTGTTGTCTTTCTGCATTGATGTCTAGTTTGATCCCACGGTGGCCAGAGAACACGTAATTCTTTTAAACTGGTTGAAGCCTGTGTTACGGCCTAAGATAGGCTCTGTCTTGCCTAATGTTCTGTGGACGCCTGGAAAAGGCCGTATTCTGTTGCTGCGTGGAGGGTTCTCCACGTACCGCCGAGCTCTCCCTGGCCGATCGTGCTGCTCAGTTTTTCTGTCCTCCCTGGACTTCCGTCCAGGCGCTCTTGCCGCTGCTGAAAGTGAAGTACTGGAAAGTCTGACTGTAATTGTGGGTTTTCAATTTATCCATTAAGCTCTAATAGCCTTTGCTTCGTGTATTTCGAGGCCCCGTGTTTGGTGCATTCGCATTTAGGATTTTTATGTCTTCCCAGTGGATCAATTCTTATATCATTATGGGATGTCTCTCTTTGTCTCTGGTAATTTTCTTTGATCTAAAGTCTCCTTTATTTGATATTAATAGAGCTACTCCTGCTTTTTAAAAAATTAATGTTTGTATGATATACCTTTTCCCGTCCTGGCTTGGCATGTATTAATGCTCCTTTGAGTTTATCCCATTTACGGTCGGCTAAGCTTATGAATCTGTAAGCTTACGTTTTTCGTGAAAGTTGGGAATCTTTCAGCCACCGTCCTTTAGAATGCTTTCTGTCCAGCTCTCGCCTCTTCCCCGAGCTCCAGTGACACAAACGTCGGCTCTTTTGCGATCTCCACGGGGACGTCCAAGACGCTGACCCTCCTTGCTGCTGTTACTCTGCGTTCCCTCTGCTGTTCAGACCGCGTTGGTCCAGTCGGTCTGTTCTCTGCCCTCACTCCGCACGGCCCAGCCAGCCAGGTCTTATTTCAGGTATTGCACCCGTAGTTCTGTCATGTCCTTTGGTTCTTTGTCATAACCTCTATTTCTCTGCTGAGATTTTTTTTATTTTTAAATTTGTTTCAAGAGAATTTGTGATTATTTGTTGAAGCATTTTTATGATTTCAACCTTAAAATCGTTTTCAAGTAACTCTATTATCAGATTCATCTCACTGTTGACTTTTGTTGATTATCTTTTCTCATTTAAGATGTGATCTTCCTGGTTCTTGATATGACCAGTGATTTTCTATTGCATTCCGGGCATCGTGAACATTGCCTGCTGAGCCTCTGGGCCCTAGTTGCTGTCCCTCTGCAGCAGGCAGTGTCCTGTGGGTGCAGAGTGGGGGCTGGAGGGGAGGGCTGTGCTCAGCAGCCCGCTGGGTCCCAGCAGCAAGAGCAGGGCTGTCACTCGCACGGCCACGAGGCAGACACGTGGCATGGACCTTCGGTGCCCTCGGACTGCCGACACTTTCCTGACTCTTACTGCCCTGACGCCTGTGGGTAGGGGTGATGATGAGCTCCACACTGCGCCCAGCTGTCACCAGGGAGGGGAACGCGCAGTCTCTCGGCTGGAGTCCGGCTGGGGCAGGACCAGTATTGCCAAAAGCTCTTCCACTATTCATTAGGCTGCTCTTTCCTGGGTCTTTTGCTGGGGGAATGTGTGCTTTTTCCTTGGAGCCTATTTCCAGCTCAAGGCTGGAGGTGACAGGGAACCCGGGCACTCACCACTGTATGAGCCCAAGTCCTGAGGTCCCCGGAAACCCACCTTCATCCTCCTGCTTTTCATTCTGCCTGTGCTTGTGTCTTGGGTGTGGCCGGGGACTGTTATGAAGGAGCACCTGGGAGATATGAGGCCGTGTGATGGGGGACAGGAAGTTTCGATCCCCAGATGCCAGAAGCCACTTTATAAAACTCAGCATTCCTCCTGGCTTCAGACACTTGGTAGTAGTGACACTAATAAAGGGATGGCTGGACAATTTCTTAGGAGCATCAAAAGGTTTATCCCACACACCCACACACCATCCTCAGCCCCGCGGGGAGACCTTTTGCAGCCACTCTGGAGGAGCCTCTTCTCCCCACAGCCCACACAGCCTCCCTCAGCCTCATCATGTTGTCTGAGGCCCCCCACAATGCAGGGGCTCCCGTCCCCTTTGGAACAAAGTCCCCAAAGTTCCGGTGACTGGAGACGGCGCTTTCTCTGCATGTGAGCGTGTGTGGGGGCAGGCTGGCGGGACGCCAGCCCACCTGGGCACCCGCAGAGTTCCCAAAGCCTGAGGAGAGGAGGAAGTTGACGAGAGGTTGTTGGGGGAGGAACAGGGACACGAACACGGAGGGCGAAGGGACCGGTGACAGCGGCCCAAGGGGCAGAGAGCAGGCTGGCTGAGGGGGGCCCAGACACGCTCCTGGGCGGTGCTAGGCCGCAGGGGGTCCAGACCCGCCATCTGCGCCTCAGAGAGCCACGGACTGCTCTGCGATCCAGCCCCACGCTGCGTTTTCAGTTACCCATAAGAGTTTTTTAAACAAAAATACGTCAGACGACTGTGCCGTTTGCGAGCCTGGCTCTGGCCGGGTCTGAAGTGCTGGTTTGAATCTGCTGTGTTGGACGGGGGAGGAGGGAGCTTCCTTCGCAACGGACTCTGGCGGGCGGCTGACTCACGGGCATTTTCCGCGGGGACTGCGGCGCCTGTGGGTGCAGTGATGCTAAGGGTAGGCACACCCCAGCCGAGGGTCTCTCTGCATCTGCCGGACGGCCCTGCGCAGGGGCCTCGGACTCACACGATCGCTTCCCAGGGCTGGACCTGCCTGGACGTGCAGTTTCCTCCTGGACACCCGAGAGCCGTCTGGGAGCCCGGGATGCCGTTTGCATGGTTACCGTCAGCGCCTCGCGTGGCACCGCTCTCCGCTGAGGCTGCCTGCGTGGCCGCTTCTCTGCCCGCTGGTCACCTTGCTGGGCTCTGTGCCTCAGACTTGCCGCAGCTCCCCGTGTCCTGCCGAGCACAGTCCACTGCACAGGGCAAGGCTGGGCCCCTGGGCCTGGTGTCACTTTTCCTCTCCCCAGCCCCTGTGCCACCACCACGGGGACAGAGTCACACACTGAGGTCCCCAGGTACACCGGGCTCCTGTGAGAGCTCACATCCTTCCTCCCGCGACCTCGCCACGGCTGCATCTCACGGCAGAGCTCTAACGCCACGGCCGGCGGGAGCCGCACTGCAGCTCACCAGGCCTGGCCCCACCTGTGTCCTGGGTCCCCAGGGAGCCAGCAGGGATGTGGCCGTGGCCTGTTGGCGGGAGGGCTGGACTGGGCTCCTGGTCAGCTCACGGGCACCCGCCCCTCTCTCACGGAACTCACCTCCGACTGTGCACCACGCGCCACGGGCACGGCACGTATTGGCTACACGTGTGTCTGTGTCACATGACAAGCAGATGACACCGATGGCTCCCTCCCAGGTGCCGCGCTGCGGTCAGCTCGCGGTCAGCCCTGGCTGTGGGCGGAAAGTGAGACCGGTTTGCTTGTCTACCTTTGGAGACGTTTCCTATGACAGGTCACCCATTTGATTCACAAGTCCAGGGTTCCACTGGCACAAAGACAGCCCCTTTCAACGACTGCCAGGGTCTCTGGGAGTGTTGGGCTAGCGCTGTTCGTAAGGTGTGAGAGGAGAAAAGGGAAGGGGGCCCGTGGCCCAGCCCAGGGTGACGTGCAGGTGGTGGACATGGCCAGTGCCCCACCCTGACGCCCCTGCCCTGTCTCCTGTTTGAGGTCCTGCCCCTGCGGACTCCCCAGAGGCTGCTGGAGGTGTGACCGGGGCTCACATCACAGTCTGTGCTGACTGAGGGAGGGGCGTGGAGCCCCTACCTGGCGGCAGGACTCAGTCGAGGTACAAGGCACACTCCAGAGCTCCGCCTCCCCTGGGACCGGGCTGAGGCCAGGACTCCAGGGAAATCTCCCAGTCTTAGCTTCCTCCCCTGCCCTGCTCCCCTCCATGTGGCTGCTTTCCCCAGAGAGCACTTTCAACATGAGTCCCGTGTGCAGAACACGGCTCAGGCTCCCGGCCCGCTGGCGAGAAGGAGCCAGGGATGCCCGCAAGGGGGGTTGCAAACCAAGGCACAAGCCCAGAGAGCCGGGCAGGGCAAGGGAGGCTCTCCTGGGGGTCTCGTGTTGGGAACCAGTGCAGCCCAAGCTGCACCCCAGACTCTCGGCTCCTGAGCATGTCTAACGCCTTGGACATCGCGACGTGGGGGCTTACGGGCAAGATCACAGGCTGAGTCACCAGCTGGTTTCTGGCAGGTCCCCAAGTTTGCAGTCCAGGCACCCCCCCTTGCTTGGACCAGGTCACCGAATCTCACGGCCTCACACACCTCACTGCTGCACCCCTTTCCCGACCCACGGGCTGCTAGGAGAGAAGAGGATAAGGAGGTCAAAGTGAACCCCATGCATAATGAACTTAAGAACAGAAAATTTAACACCTTCAGGAGACTATGTTAAGGAGAGTGTCCCACGCTGTGACTCAGGAGGCATAACGAGGTCTGTAACTGGGGAGGAGAGAATGCATTTTCTCCAGAGCATGCTCAGGGCTAAAGTCACAGTTGTGCCACCTGGTCGGGAGTTATAAGTAGAAACTCCACACAGGGAACCCAAGAGCAGACGATGCCCCGAGGTTCCAGGCTCCGTGTGGCATCGAGCCGGTGGAACTCAGCCCTGGCCTTGCCGGTCAGGAAGCCAAGGCCCCCAGGTTGCAGGGACTCACCCAAGATGACACAGCACAGAGGTGAGACTCGAAGCCAGAGCCTGGGACTCCACCCATGTGCTGGGCCGCGTTTGCACCTGGTGGCAGGTGGAGGATCTTTCCTCAGGGGCCTGGGGTTGGGGCCTGGCACGGCAGGGGATGCCCTTGTGTGGTGAGGACAGCGGGGAAGGGCTCTGACACCTCCTCTCCCCTGGTGCCACACGCTGCGTGTTTACTGGCGCAGGTGGGCAGCGTGACCTGCCCGCATCTTCTGCCCGCATTTCTGGGCATTCGAGGGCCTTTGCCGGCACGCCAGGCAGGTGAACAGCTGCTCGCTTATACCCAGCCCTGCTCAGCGTGCAGAAGTTCCTGTTTCCCTTGGGCTGAGACATGCGAGCCACAGCCTTTGCCCACTGAGCGCCCGGTGCTTTCCCGAGGCCTGCGCCGCGCCCCTTGCTGGTGAGCGCCTGTTTCTTTGTTTAATGCCCTTAATTCCTGGCTCTGCGTCTTTTGTCTTCTTGCTGCACCTTGTAATCATTTTGATTATAGCTCTTGCACCAACTTTTCGTAGAAGCTTGTCTCCAACGGTCACAGGCAATGCAGTCACCGCCACTGCTCAAAAAATGCAACAGCCTCGTTTGGTTGCCGGCGGCCCGTCCTGTTCTTTTCCTGGGCGTGTGACTTCCAGGAGGAGGGCGTGGGAGCCTGGGAACCACGGAGGACAGAGCCTCGCTCGTCAGTCAGTGGGTCTCGCCCCCGGGACTCACTGGCACCAGCCGCAGAGAAGGCGGGAACCCGTCTGCGGCAGAGAACCCAGAGGGGAGCCCTTGACCTTGGTCGCCCTTGACCCTGGGCACAGGGCCTGAGCTCTCTCTGCCTCCTTCTGAGCCTCCGAGTTGCCCCACGGGGTCATTCTCCGCTTCGTTCTCAACACTTAAACCCGGCGGTTCTCAGACTCAGCCTCGCACGGGTGCCGCCGGGCTGCAGGAGCAATAAGCAGACCCTCCGCAGACGCAGTGAGTCGGTCCTCTCTTCCCAGCAATGTTCTGCATGCCCGGCTCAGATCAGCCTTTCCGTAGCCCCACGGGGAGCAGTGCTCCGCGCACGTTGCTCAGACGGGAAAGCGGGGGCTCAGAGCACCTGAGCAACTTGGCAACGTGTACTGCGGGGCGGGGACAGGCCACACGTGTCTGAGCCGGCGTCTGAGTTCAGACTTACAGAGACACGCTTCCTCGTGACTACCGTGACCAGCTGTGTAAAACCGCGTGTGCCCCGCTGGACCAGACGGGAGCGAGCACGGGGCTGGGGAGAGTGCGCTCGCGGCTGCCGGGTCCCAACTGCCTGCATAGCTCTCGACAAGGCGCTGCGGCCGTGGTCTGTTGCGGCAGGACAGTCCACACACATGTAGCCCCTAAAACGACGCACTCTCGCTGTGTCGGGGTTGCTGCCATCTGAAGGCTCAGCTGGGCCTGGAGAAGCCACTTCTGGGTCACACACGGCTGTCGGCAGGAGGGCCGGGTACCCGCTCTGTGGACTTGCTGACAGTCGGCGTCCCCCAGCGAGAGGGGTCCAAGAAGGTGACTGAGCAGCCGAGGTGCGTCTGTCTGTGTCCTCACCGGCCCAGTCACAGAGGTGACGTCCACGTGCCCTTGGTCAGCAGACCGACCCTGCTGAGTGTGGGTGGCAGGCGGCTGGCGGCTGGAGCTCCAGGCACTGGTGGCAATGACCGGGTGGCACGTGCATGCCGTCACTTCCCACCACTGCACACGTGGCGTGTGCAGCTGTGGCTCCCTCCCTCCTGCCAGAGGGGAGGGCATCTTCACCACCCCACACGGTGCAGGAGACAGCCCCACCTGGGCAGAGAAGCCAAGAGCTGCGGATGCTCAGGACCCTTAGGGATCCACATGCACCCCCCAGCGCTGCAGGCTACACACGGGAAGGGAGGTGGGACCCCCTCGCACACTCCGGGGGGAAGCTGAGCAGGGGCTCTTGAGAGGTGACGGCACTCCGACCTGCCTATCCTAATGGCTTGGTGCCAGGGCTGGGAATGCCACGTCTATCCCGGGTGGGCCCCTGTCGAGGAGCAGGGCCGGGAAGCTGAGCAGGGGTCCCCACCCCAGAGGGAAGAGGAGGATTTCCACAGAGCAGCTCCCATGCAGCCCCAGGAGCCGGTGCCTGGGCTGGCCGAGTCCTCAGCAGGGGACATGAACGGGCTGCCACCCCCCCGTGCCTGGCGTCGGCCCCTTGGGTAGCCCCGCCCTGCACTCGGCAGAGAGGACGCGGCAGGGCGCGTGCCCAGGGCCACACACGGGGAGAGCAGAGCTTCGTGGAGAGCAGATCTGGGGGCAGGTGGCGGTTGACGCTGATTCACGCCATCACCTCTGCTGCGCAGTCCACGCTCTGTCCTCACAGAGCCCTGCCAGCCCCAGACACGGGCGCTGGCGTCTCCCACCTGTTCCAGGCATGGAAATTCGGTCTGGAGGTGAGGGAGTTGCCGGAGCACCTGCAGGGGTCGCTCACGGTGGGAGGCGTCTCGCCCGCGCCCGGAGGGGACGTCTGTGCTGACCGTTTAGTGACTGCTGGGTGTTTCCTGTCTTGTGTTCTGTTTTGCCCTGACTGTTGTCTTTAGCAAACTATATTTTGAAAAGAAGTCAACCTATTTTCACTGAACTAACAAGAAAAAGGAGGCCCAGGAAGAGAGGGTCAGGGAAGCAGGGCCCCCACGAGGCACAGGCAACTATGGGGGGGACCTCAGCCGGACGGGCTGGGGACAGGTCTCCTCTCACCCAGGAGTGCTGGGCGGGGAGCCAGGCGGGTCCTCGGGTGTCTGCCCCAGGACGGGGGGCACCAAGGGCTCGAAAGAAGGAAAAACAGTCTCCCAACTCAGTCCTCAAAGGTTGGAGGCCAAGAGAGGACCCGGGAGAGGGAAGCCCCAGCGTCCCTGGGAGGGAGGGGAGACCCAGGCGGCACAGAGGACAGAGGAAAGTAATGCAAATTCCTTATGCTTTTATTTTGTTCCTCTGATTTCTTTCTCTATATGTTCTATAAATTACACTACAGATCATAAACATGTGCTATTATTACACAATTTATCATTTAAAAATAGAATGGGGGTTATTCCAAAAATAGGTTTTGCAGGCATGCAAAAGTTTGAAGTAGGACCAACCTTAGACCAGAAATATGCTTTGATGGTCTGATTGTTAAAGGTCCTCTGGAAATTGAATTTAGGAAAAAGAAAAGCAGTTGGGAAGTTTTCACAATAGGGTGCTGTCGTTCGGACACGGGCTCTGGGCCAGCCCGGTGTGAAGCTCCCCATCTGCTCCCCACTGATGGAGTGGGGGAGGGGGCCCTATTATCCCCTTTGGCAGTGGGAAAACGGAGGCGTAGGGCGGAACTTCCTTGGGGAACCCGGGCTGGGTCCCTGGTCAGTGGGGCAGCCAGGGGCCTTCAGTGCCCCGAGCAAGGGACGTGCAGGGAGACCACCGTCTTGCGCCCCCCCAAGACCAACGCCTGGAGCCAACAGGGGTCGAAGGCCCCACCCTTAGCCCCCCAAGGAAGTGCAGGAGGGGCTCGCCTGGTCCAGGGCTGATTTATGCAGGTTAGGTATGAACAGGGGCTTGGGTGCTGCTGGGAGGACACCAGGGTGGGGTGGGGTGGGGTGGCTGGTGGCTGTGGGGCCCCCACGAGTCCTGATGTCTCTGTATCAGCACACAGGGCCTCTCTCCAGGGTGTGCTGGAGGAACTGCAGAGGGGCAGAGTGAAGGAGGACGATTCTACCGCCAGGTCTAACAAAATAATAACACAGGACACCGGCTAAGTGTTAATTTCAGATAAACAGCAAAGCGAGGGTGCATGGGACACATTCACACTGAAAACCTATTTGCTGTTTAACTGAAATTGACATTTACCTGCACATCCTGTATTTTATCTGGCACCTGTGGAGCGGCCAGTGGGGAGAGTGTGTCCCTGAAGCCAGCTGCCGGTGCCACCGTGGCCTGGGGTGCCCTCGCCAGCTCCAGACCGCAAGCCCCGCCTTCCAGTGACGAGCACAGTGGCTTTGTCACAGGCCTGGAACCCGCTCTGCCCGGTCCTGGCCTGTTGGCGTTGCCCACGGAGAATGAGTTAATGAGTTAGCGTGTCCCAGGGTAGCCGTGACCGGTGCCTCACAGGTATGGGATATAAAGGCCGCAGCTCCCTCCCCAGGCCGATTCCACGCCCAGGACTTCTCTCTGTGCCTACAGGGCCCTGGAGGGGTGCAGCCCCTCCCACATCACTCCCCACGTCCCTGCCAGAGGCTCCGCGCCCTCCAGATGCTCCCTCCTCCTCCTCCTCCTTCAGGAGACGGCCCCTCCAGCACAGGAACCGGCTGAGCACAGCCGCGGAGGAGTCAGCAACCGAAAATCACGGCAGGAGTCGGGCGCTGGGGAGCGGGTGGGCCAAGGCTGCGGCTGAGGAGGGTGACATTGATGGTGCTGCGGTCTGGTGCTGCACACAGGTGCTGCGGTCTCTTGGTCTGTGTCCCCTCCAGCAGTCCTGGGCCGAAATCCACCCCCAGGGGACAGGGTTAGGAGGCGGGACCTCTGGGAGGGGGCAGGCCGTGGGAGCGGCCTCGCGAAGCGACTGGCGCCATGACCCGGGAGGCCCGGGGGAGAGGTTCCTGGCCTCCGCTCCGTGAGGACACAGAGACAGCGCCACCTGCGAGAAACCAGGCCCTCCCCAGACGCTGCCTCCGCCGCAACCTGGATTTTGGACTTCCAGCCTCCAGAGCCCTGAGAAATACATGTCTGAGGTTTCCCAGGCACCGGTCTGCGGCATGTCATCGTAGCAGCCAGAGCACCACGCCAGTGCGCAGGGAGCAGGAGGACGTGCTCCCGGTGTGGCGTGCACGGCGTCACGTGAGAGCCCAGACCCAGAGGGACGGTGCGGGGGCCGCGCTGCGCAAGATGATATGACCCACAGCCCGGGTCATTTTCACGGTCAAACACCTCGCGGGCTCCAGCTCAGACGCTGCCCCTTCCCTTTCCGCTCCGAAGCCCACCCTGGGATGCCGGCTGAGAGTGGTGTTATTATGGGATAGCCACTCCGTTCTTGTAATAAAACGCATGCCTCGCAGGCCTAATGCTTTAGATACCGTTAGCGGTAAGTTACGCACAGAAGCTGTCTCAGAGCTGGGTTTGGCCACGAAGGGGCTGCCCCGCAGCTCTCGGCACCGCTGGCGGGTGCAGGGAGGAGCCCCCATGATGACCTGATGAGGCCCCAAGATTGGGCTCTGAGGTGAGGAACCACACGCGCCCACCGCAGGCCCAGCTCGGGTCGGTGGCAAACCATTAAAACCTTAGTAACGAAACTTGAAAAGGTGAACGATTCTTCTGCAGGGGTCCCGTGTAGAAAACCACGAGAAAACAGCGGAGAAAGAGCGGCAGCAGGACGGCCCCCTCCCTCGGAGTCGAGAGCGTCCTTTGCAACTTGATACACGCGAACCCTGCAGAACGCACCCTCGCTGCGCTAATGGGGCGATTACGCTGCCCCTTCTCTCGACAACAGGTCCCATTAAACCCAGGCAAACACTTGCACTTAGGAGCTCCACGCTGCAAATCTAATTAAGACGCCGCAAAATAAAACAATTCAAGTCTGCATCCAGCCTCTCCATTATCTCGCACGGTGTATGATTGCTGCTTTATTAAACAACAACAGAGAAAAGCAAGCTCCAAATGGGTCTGTCCGATTGTTTGGCAGTTGGCAAAACAATGCGAAACTCAATCACACACAGCAATGGGCTGCGGCGCCACGGGACGTTCAGCTGCCGCGGGCCGAGGCTCGCTCGAGGAACAGAGTCCCCGCGTGGGTGCGGAAGACACAGAGGGACTCTCCCCGGGGACTGACGAGGGCTCCCCACTTTGGCTGGGAGTCTGGAGATCAGAGGCGGCCATGTCTGCTGGTCCCCGAGACCATCCTTGGCTAAACGGGCTGCACGGGAGGCCGGAGAAGGGGCCTGTCTCCTCCAGGGCAGAGGGCAGAGGGCAGAGGGCAGCCTGGGACAAGGACCCGAGGATATCAGAAATGGGATGGCTGGTCAGTTAACCACAGTTGACTACGGTCCTGAGAGGGGAGCCCAGCAGCAGGGCCTGGGGCTGGTTCTGTTTCTTGACACAAGGCCATTTTCCACCGGATGTCAGATTTCATTTGTAAAAAGCCTAATGCACAGTTCCTCCCTCTTCTCACGAGGAAGGGAGGCTGCAGCCGGGCGCGGACGCCTGAGCTCTGGCGGCAGACTTGTGGGAGGTACCGCAACGCACTGTTCCCCCTTCGCTGTGACCTAACCCTGCAAAGGGCTTTGCATGTTTGTAGTAAAAGAGGATCCACCGAGTTCTCCTCCCTGAAGACGACCCGTGCAGCAGCCGCCGCACACGGACGATCAGAGTCCGCAGAGGGGACGTGTCAGGAGGAGGAATCCGTTTGCGGGTCACTGGCGGCCTCGGACCGGCCAGGGCCACACGCGGACGGTGCTGACGGCGCCGGCTGCTGCTGTGCTCCCGCCGCGTGAGGAGACGCAGCTCTGAAAGGTGCAGGCAAACCGCGTTTCTCGAGTTCAGCCGCACAGAGAGCACGGCAGGTCGTTTCTGCCTAGATTTCCGTGAGAACCAGCGAGCAAACGTGACCTGGTGCAGACTCCGTGAGGTTAATTTTGGGTTGCAAATACTCTCTTTTGTAAACACAGCGAGTACCAGTGCTGAGGACACAAAGGCAAAACCACACCTCCCGGCCGCCTGGGGGGTGGAGCACGACCAGAAAGCCACAGTCCTGTCCCGTGAAAGGGAGGGAGCCTGCATCTCCGTGGGCCCCTGCACGGCTTTCTGGAAGACCAAAGCCCCAGGCCTTTCGTGGCGTTTCCATCCCCAGACGTCCTTGTCTTTCCACTGATTTTTTGTTTGTTTGTTTTGAGACAGAGTCTCACTCTGTTGCCCGGGCTAGAGTGCCGTGGCATCAGCCTAGCTCACAGCAACCTCAAACTCCTGGGCTCAAGCGATCCTCCTATCTCAGCCTCCCGAGTAGCTGGGACTACAGGCATGCGCCACCATGCCCGGCTAAATTTTTCTATGTATTTTTAGTTGGCCAATTAATTTCTTTCTATTTTTAGTAGAGATGGGGTCTCACTCTTGCTCAGGCTGGTCTTCAACTCCTGACCTCGAGCGATCCTCCCGCCTCAGCCTCCCAGAGTGCTGGGATCACAGGCGTGAGCCACCGCGCCCGGCCTTTCCACTGATTTTTGTCCTCAGAGTGGTGAGGCTTCATCTTGGTTTCGTGGCCTATTTGTCTTCCCCCCATACATAATTAATGTTTCTTCCACGACTTCTCGGAGCTCTTAAACACCGCCTAGGCATTTCCACACTTCTCAACAGTTCTAAATTTTTTATTGACTATAAATAAGGAAATAAATACTCAAATGTATGGCAGTTTATGCAGCCTGTATTTTACTGTGTTCAAAATAAACAGCAAGTGTAAAGTTGATGTATCAGCATCGTGAGGTCAATGTTGAAGAGATTGGGTAAGTAAATTCTAGAAAACACGCATTTTTCATGAACAGTCACCATCTCTCCGTTACCCTCCAGTGTTAGCATTTACAAATCAGTTTGTGTTGTTTGTATTTAATAGTTGAATAGTTATTAGTAGTTATTCATTCATTGCCAGGAGTGATCATGTGAAAAAACACCATCTGCCGAAATTTGGGGAAAGAAAGAAAGAAACGGGGTGGGAGGAAGGGGGAGAAACAGAAAGACAGAGAAGAGGAGGAGGAAGAAAGGACAGAAGGGAGGAAGAGGAAGAGGAGGGGAGGGGAGGAAGAAGGAGGTCGTGGCGGGAACACTGGCGCAGACGTGAACACAGGTGACACCTGTTCAGACCCTCTGGAGCGTCTCTCCCCGACCTCCCCGCCCTCCTCTGAGGCCGGGTGACTCACAGCCCCATGACCCTGGAAGCCCCCGCGGCTGACCTCCAGCCCTGCGAGTTGCCTCATCCACCTCCGCTCCCTGCTCCCGCCGGCTCTGACCCCGGACGCCCAGCCTCCCTGCAGCCAGCAGTCTGAGGACCAGCCACCTGCCCCGGTCCTCGCCCCTCTGTCCCTCCGTCCTCCCTCCCAGGTTGCACGACTCGGCTCAGCCCTAGACTCCCCGCCCCTCGGTCCCCTGCACCTCTCGCCCGGGACCCCAGCCCTGCCCTGAGCAGCCTTCCTGCCACCCAAACACACCCACGCCCCAGGCCTGGCGAGGCGTGGGCTGAGGATGAGGAAGGCGCAGACCGGGAGGAAGCACCGGAAACGCACAGCCGGGAGACCTGCCGGTCACCGCGGAGCCTGGCTCGGTGCGGCCCTCACTCAGCAGCGCAGGTCGCCTCACGCAGCAGCGTCACACGCACAGGGTGCTCCGTGACTGTCCCGTGTGGGAAGACCGTCAATAACATGCGATTTTTCAAAGAATTTTTTACTGGGTTAAAACATACATGACATAAAATGTGCCGTCTCTTCCGTCTCAGTGTGCAGGTTGGTGGCGTCAAGCACGTTCATGTTGCTGTGCCACCACCGCCGCCGCCCAGCGCCAGACTTGTCGTCCGCCCAAACCGAGACCCCGTCGTCCCCGTCAATCACTGACCCCGTCCCCCCTGGCCCGCCCCCGGCACCGCCCTCCACGTCCGTCTCTCTGCGTTTGCGTCATCCAGGGACCTCGTGGACGTGGTCACAGCGCTGGCTTTCTGTGTCTGGTTTATTTCAAAGTTTCCCTGTTTGTGGCTGAATAATATTCCTTTCCGGGTGCAGACCACGTCTTTGGCACCCCTCCGTCTGCGGGTGGCTTCCCTGGTTGCCTCCGCGTTTTAGCCGCTGTGCATCTTGCTGCCGTGAACGCGGCGCTCTCTCTTCAGGTTCCTGCCTTCAATTCTTTCGGGCGTATACCCAGGAGCAGGGTTGCTGCATCACACGGTCATTCTGTCTTCAATTTTTTGTGGAAACCGCACACTGTCTCCCACGGCAGCTGCACCACTGACGTTCCCAGCGGCAGGGCGCAGGGTCCAGCTTCCCCACACCCGCACCAGCACTGGCTGTCTTTGATAGTAGCCACCCTAATGGAAGGAGGTGCTATCTCCCTGTGGTTTTGATTTGCATTTCCTAATGATCGCTGGCTCTGTGCGTCTTCCCATGCGCTTGTAGACCATCTGTGTATCTTCTTTGGCGAAATGTCTATTCAGGAACATGTGATATTTTAAGGTTAGTGTTTCAACTGTACCTAAAAATGTGTAAATATCTGAGAAAAATGCGAGCATGCAATTTACTGTTACCATTTGTTGCTCTTACAATTGTTTTAAGTTTTAATTAATCCCTTTTCAGAAATTTATACTTTAACATTGCCAGCTAAATTAGGGAAGTAAAAAATGTGTTATTACTTTTAACCCCACGATGGCGATTGTGCGATCAGTTTCCCCGGGACATCACGTCAAGGAAGGAGACGTCGCAGCCCAAGCGGCTGAGCAAACATCCACGCAGAACCGCCAAAGGAAACGAGCCAAGCGGGGGAGCAGTCCGCCCGGAGCCGCGAGCCCTCACGGCGGAGCCTTGCAGCCGGGACTGGTGGGGAACCGCGTTATACGATTTGTGGAAATGTAGTGGCGGCCGGAGAACCAAGGAAACCATCCCAACGTAAAAGGCGTTTACATACGAAACATAAAGAAATGCAAAACCAAAACTTCCTCTTTGAAAGAATAAGTATTGAATTAAAAACTGAGAGCAGCTGTTCAGTATTTTACGTAGAGACCTTTGAGTCTCCTGCAGAGCAGCATTTTGAGTTGCTAAAACCAGATAAGATCACCGAGGGACGCTCTCAGAGACGTCTGCGTGGAGACGTTGAGAGAATCCCTGACCAAGGCGGCGGCTGGAGGACCACTGTGGGAGGCTCGGCGTATCCAGACCTGGCTGGTGGTGTGGGAGAGCAATGCCTCGAACAGACACAGCTGGCAAAGCGTTTGCCACCGAAACTGGACCAAAGCGCAGACACCGCTCACTCGGCGACTCTTTGCTCACGCGCGAGATTCGAACCTGATGCAACGGAAGACAGTTTTCCAGCTTTGTTGCCAACGGACACGGCCAGCTCTGCGCTGAATGCAACCAGGAAGGATCGCGTGGCCAACAGATACGGTTTGAAGTGTGTCCTTCATTTAAAGAGCTTGCACCCTAATGCAAATCAACACACTGCTTCCTTCATCAGGAAAGTCCCGCTTCGGGGGGGGGGGAAAGGAGCCAGCCGTGCTTAGTGGCTTAGAGGATTATGCCGCTAATCACGCTGCCTGTAGAAACTGTGCGTTTCGTAGAGCTGGGCGTGGCGCGGCTGTATCGCGACGTGTGTTATTTTAAGGCTGCCGTGTTAATGTTGAGCTTAATCTCTTTGTGATGACGGAAAGCTGGTTAAGAACAACTGCCGGGACGTGCTAACCTGCGACGGGCGACAAAAATAAGATCTCCGCCTGGACCGTTTGACATGCAGACCGATCTCTTAACGCTTCTTAACGTCCGGTCCCAGTGATTCAAAGATTTGTGCAGCCCAACTTGACTGTTTGCATGACACCCTGGGAGTGTTCTTCCTGCAAAGAAGGAATGCAACATGGCTTTTGGTGGCAATTACTAAGATTTAAGGGCAGAGGCAAAAGTTAAACGCTCAGAAGAACAGAGTTTCTATAGTTTTCTTGGCCACTTCCGCTACCTAACAACCGTCAGTGAAGCAGGAGATGATCCTAATGTTTCACACCCAGGGAAAAAAGTTGCCGTCTAACGCCGTAGAAGTCTGATAGAACTTTTGAGTTTTGTTCTCCGACAGAAGAGATCCGTGCATAGGAAATTCGTGGGTCCAGAGTCCATTTCTTTCGTGGAAAGATTGCACAAATCTAGCAACAAGCGTACAGAATAAATTTTGAAACTGGCTAACGATGAAGGATTGGCTATGGCGTTTGAAAATGAAATCCAAAACTTCATTTTGGATACAAGTTTAAGATGACTATCCCATGCTTGCTGAAATTACTTTAAAATCTCGTCTGTCATTCCTATCCACATACGCTTTGGGGACGAGTTTCTGGCTGTGAATGTTATTGAAACAAAACCCGTAAACAGTTCAACACACTCCAGCCCCAGCGCACCACAGTCCGGCGTGGATTAAGCAAGCATCCCGGCGAAAGCGCCAAGCCCATTTGTCACATCCGAAGCCTTAAACATCGACACACGCAGGCTTATTCCTAGGTGTTCGTATTAGTTACCCCTTGCTGTGTGACAAACCACGCCCCAGAAACTAGTAGCTTAAAGTGACAAACATTTCTTCCCTTTCAGTTTCTGCAGGTCAGGAATCTGGGTGCGGCACAGGTGGGTGTCTCCGCCCTCACGGAGCTGCAGTCGAGTGTGGGCCGTGGCTGTGGCCTCATCTGAAGGCTCATAGGAGGGAGGGGCTGTCCCCAAGCCTGCCAGCCTGGCTGTAGGTAGGACCCAGCTCTGCGGGTGTCGGCCGAGGGCCTCTGCGTCCCACTGGCCTTGAGGGCTCTTTGCCGCGTGGGCCCCTCCAGAAGGCAGCTCACAGCAGGGCAGGCGGCTCCCCTCAGAGTGAGCCAGAACCTTTCCCTGACCTAAGTACGGAAGTGACATTTCGTTGCTTTTGTCACGTGCCAGTCCTTGGAAGCAGTCGGCGGGTCCAGTCCCCCCTCGGGAAGAGGATCGCCCCAGAACGAGAGCGCCAGGACGTGGGGGTTGCAGCAGCTGCGGACCGCGGGCTGGCTGAGCAGGGCGCTAACCCTCCCGCTACTTCTGTCCAATTATGATCATGGAGTGACAAAAGTTGTACCAGTGACGCTGCATTCATCACCGGCCTGCACACGCTCAATGCACAGCGTGATTTGCCGTTTAATCCCTGTGCCCTGTTTGTTTAGGATTCATTAGAATGTAATGTTATACCCGTTGACTCTAATCATAAAAGCGACTGGGCTTGTCTGCTTTTTTCTGGGCTCAGCGATAGAGGTACCAGAGCAAGAGTGGGCTGACGTCTCCTGGCCGCACCCGTCTGCTCCCGAAGGAGTGGCTGTGCCCACAAAGGCCCCCACCTGACCCCTGCCTGTCGGGGAAACCAGCTCCGGTCAGGGGATCCCGCAGCCGCCGAGGGACCCTTCTCCAAGCAGAGCTCCCTGCCGCACACATGGCGAGTCAGACCCCGTGAAAGTCCAAACTAATGAGAAGAGACCGGAGACCAGGGTGGCTCATGCAGACGATGGCCCTCTGCCTGACACAAAGGCCCCTGCGGGGAGAGGGGAGAAGCTCGAGCTGAGCCTGGGGAGCCGGGAGGCATCCCGGGGGGTCTGGGCAGAGCAGTGGGGACGGACAGCCTGGCCCTGAGGACCAGCCAGAAACCAAGACCGGGGTCTGTGCACCCACATGCCTGGCAGAGACGGCATTTGCGCCCGGCTCTGCAAACCCCAAGACACTCGGTTCTGCACACGGCCTGCGGGCCGGGGGGTTCTGGGGCGGCGGGTGGTCTGCAGGGGCCGCACTCAGGTCTCACTGGGGGGCAGCCCGCGCCTAGCAACGTGTGCAAAGCCTCTCGACCCGATCTGCCGAATTCTCACATTCCCGTTCCAGCACCCCCGTTTACAGGTGAGGAAACTGAGGCTGGAGGCAGGGCCAGAGAGGCTTCCCTGATGCTGAGCCTTGCCCGGCACTCCAGAGCCACCTGGGGCTGGGACAGCCAGAGCCTGCTTACCCATGGGGTCAACTTTGCTTAAGAATGAAAATTTCAAAAAAAACAATGTTTTATATTGAAACAAGCAGATGACGGCAAATGCAAGATCCACAGGCGTCTTTAAAGACATCCAATTTGGGGCTCGGGGAGAGGCTTGGAGCTGGCGGGCCACGGCGACCCAGCCCAGATCACGGGGCCCTGTGCCCCAGCAGCCAGGGGATCATGTGGGGTCCCAGGGAGCAGTGGGAGGCCCCTTGACACTGTCCATCGCCGGAGGTGGGAGGACAGACAGGGAGGGGGCTGACCGCTGCCCAGGCTGGTCCTGCCCCAGTGCAGGGCCAACGTGGTCTCCTCGCTGCTGGCTCTGGTCCTGGTTGCCACCTACGGGGGCGTCTTTCCCCACCCTGCCTTGGGAGACTCACCTTATTCCTCCTCCTTCTCACATGGAGAGAGGAACTACCATCCCAGAAAGACTCCGCATCGCCCTTTCCTCCCCGTGGCAGGTCTTGGCCGACAGCCCAGCCTGCAGGCAGGACACCCCCAGCTGCCACCTCCAGGCACGGGATGGGGTCCGCGGGCTCAGCAAGGCCGTTGCGAGCAGGACTCAGGCCTCTCCCTCCTCCTCCCTATGGGCTAAGCCCTGGGAGCCGGCACGGACCAGCCTCCGACGGCGTTTTCCTTCCCAGCTGGAAGCTCCACCCTGTCCTGCTGGGCATCTTCTGCTGTGATTTGACCATCTGGGGCAGGATGGCAGGCCGGGGAGCTGGGAGCCCAGGTGGGACTTGGGACCTCTTCCCAGCAGCCTCCCAGCGTGGCACAGCCGGTCCCACCTGTCCAGCCCCCTGGTGTGTACCAGCAGTGCCCAGCATTCCCGCAATCCAGCGGGGCCGGGCTTCAAATCGTCAGCAGGGCAGCAACGCTGCAGGCGGCTTCCGAAACGCAGCAACAGAAGCCCCAGGGGAGGGAAGCCCGAGCTTCCCAGCACAGGTGTGCTTTCTGCCGGGGCACCTTCTGGCTTTCGAGGACATCATGCGGCTCCCCATGGGGTGTTTCCGAGCAGGCCGTGGAGTCCAGTCCGGCAGGACTGCGCGGGAGTGAGGGGGCGCCTTACCCATCCCTGTGTTGTCGTCACCCCTACGCGAGCCCCGCGGGGCACGCCACGCCGCTAAGTGGACACATCTCTGAGACAGGATCGTTATGCTGCTTGAGAGAGAGACCTCCCCAAACTGCAGGGCTCCGGCACACAGAGCAGGGACACCGTGGGGGTGCGTTGTGCTCCCTGCGGGAACAAGGAGGAGGGGGAGGGGGAGGGACGTACCGAGGGATGAATGAATGGATGAGTGAATGAATGAATGGATGGATGAGTGAATGAATGAATGCGCTTCGGCTCTGGGCACCCAGAGCCCATGCGACACCCCCGTCTCCCTGGGGGGAAGCAACAGGAGGAAGACAGACTACGCCGTCGGGACTCCCGCCACAGCGATGCCACCGAGCAGGCCGGGCAGAGTGAGTGGCGGGGGGGGGGCCCGAAAGGGAGAGAGCGGCCCGGGAACAGGGCCCAGCCAGGGTGAGGGCTGTGCCCAGCTCCCCCTCCTCAGGGCCTGCGTCCACGGCGAGGAGGGGGCGTTTCAGGGTGGGGTCGCGGAAGCCACAAGCCACTCTGGACCCAACATCCCCCCAGCACCGCAGGAGCCAGGAACAAACCTTCCCGAGGGCGTTGCAGGCCCGGCCCTGCTGATTTGGGCAGGGGCCACTGACATATCTGCCGTGACAATTTGTAAGCCTCGGAGACCATTTTTGCTGTCAGCTCCTGTTTTCAGAGATGAGGCCACAGTGAGGTCAGGAAGAGACGCCATTTTCGTACGCAAACATTGCGTCTGTCTGTTCTTCGGGGACTGTGGGAAGCTCCCCCGGGATAAAGCGAGGACCCGGAATGCTGGATGCTTTCCTGGCTTACCTGCGGACCTGGGACTGTCCCCGTCCCTAAGAGGACACCTCAGTTCTGGAGTCAGAAGTCCAGGCTCAGTCTCACCGGCTAAGACCCCGGTGCTGGTGGGGCCGGTTCCTGCTGGAGGCCTCAGGGGAATCGGTCTCCTTGGCTTTCTCTCCTTCCGGGAGGCCGTCCTCGTCCAGAGTCCCATGTCTCGGCCTCTGTACGCAAAGCCAGCAGGACGGCACCTTGCAGTCGCTCTGCCTCCCCGACCTGGTGCCCTGTGATGACGCTGGGCCACCTGCACAACGCAGGACAGTCCCCATCTCACGGCCCATGGCCCACTCCCACCTGCACGGCTCTCCAGAGTTGCTCACGCACAGTTCTGAGGACCAGGACGTGTCTGTCTTCGGGTCCCTATTCTGCCTCCCAGCCTCCGTCCCTGAACTGCTCTGTGGCTCTGGCCCCTCTCGTGAGCCAGACTGGGGCCCCCTGGGGACAGGGACCGTGTCCTGGTCACCACTGAACCCCGGGGCGCCCCACTAATGTCAGCTTGTTGGAGGGTGAGGACTGTTCCCATTCACACGTGGCTGGGCCTGCCCACGCTCCGGCCCTAGCCACGCGGCAGGAAACCCAGGCGTCCTCCCTACCGCCCGGCAGCACCAAGACCACCAGGGACACTCAGTGCAATCTGTATTTTAGAAAAATAGAAGTCCCAGCAAATGTTCACTCAGATTGCCCGACACGCTTCTAACGCAACAGCCTGAGAGCCGAGGTCCAAGTGTCTGCGTCTACACCCGCACACACGCGTGAGCTCAGCGTCCACACCCAGACGCACACGTGAGCTCAGCGTTCACACCCGCACACACGCGTGAACTCAGCGTCCACACCCACACACACGCGTGAACTCAGCGTCCACGCCTGGACGCACGTGTGAGCTCAGCGTCCACGCCCAGATGCACGCCTGAGCTCAGCGTCTGCGCCCGACACAGAGACGGGGGACCCGCAGCAGCCATGTGCGCCCCTCCCCCCACACCCGGCCCAGTTTCCGCTGCCGCCACCTGGCCTGAGCCACCCTCCCGTCCTCTGGGTCTTCCTCAGTGACCCCCCGACTTGCTTACTCCATTCTCCCTCCCCCCTGCCCTGCAGCCAGAGAGACGCTCCAAAACGCACGTGGGATCGGACCACCCCTCCCCCAGGGTGCCCGCTGCCCATAGCATGGCGAGCCACTCCTCCCAGGGCCCAGCTGGACCTGCAGGTCTGGGCGCCCACTCCCCGCACATGGCCTCCCTCACCCTGTGCAGCCACCCGTCCTGGAGCTCCTCTAGCCCACACGTCAAGCAGCCAGTGAGGTCCTCGCCCTCCGACCTCTGTCCCACACACCTCCTCAGGGGAGCCTTCCCTGCCCACTCTGCTCCCCCAACCCAGGCCGGGCACCCCGTGTCTGAGCCGTCTGCTCCCGCCGGCGCTCTCCCTGCGGGCACACGGTCCTGAGTGCCGATTCCCACCACCGCCATGTGCCCACTGGCACAGCCCCGTGGGGTGGTCGTGCAGACAGTGAACGCCACCCCCTCCCCAGCTGTCCCGAGCCCCCAGACAGAGGCCTGACCTCCTACGCGGCCTCTCGCGCCAGAGGCCCCCAGGAGAAAGGTCGGTGTCGGGCGCGGCTGGTCTAGCTCTGTGCGCAGCGCTGTCCCGCGCCCTCCAGGCTGGGCCTCCGCTCAGGAGTCCCGTCCCAGCAGCCACGAGGGCTCCATCCAGGTTAGTGGATCCTGCTGGGCTCTGCCAGAGCTGTTCGTTTGTCTGCCTAACACCCGGCGTGCTTGTTACGCACCAAGCAGCCGGGACCAGCCGCGCTGACTCTCACGACAGCCTCGGGACAGGGTGTTATTATCCCGGGTGATCGCATCACCGCCGTGACGTCAGCCACCCTCCACACGCAGACAACTCCCTCGTCCCTTTCCCCGACCCAGCCTCTCCCCCACCGATCCTCGACCCGCCAGCCACAGCCTGCGGCCCCATCTGAGTAAACGGCGCCCGCCACACTCTCCTGGCGGGGACCCTGGAGCCACGCTTTGTCTCTCAGCGCTCACGCCCTCCGCCATGGTCAGTGAGTCCCACGAGTCTTTGTTCAAAGCACAGCCCAGCTCTGGCCCGTCACGGCCCGTCCGCCCTGGCCCAGCCGCCCCTCCCAGGCCCCTCCTCAGCGCCTGCCCCTCCTGGGCTGGGGGTCCGTTCTCCACCTGGCCACGGCAACCCTTCCCAACATCGGACGGATCGCGGCACCCAGGAGGAGAAGGGCGTCCGTGGCGCTGCAGGGCCACGCGAGAGGCTTGTATTTTGTAATCTTCTGTTACAAATTTGGGAGCGACTGCAGCGTGCAGGCTGAGGAGGGAAGCAGACAGGGAGGGCGCAGAGTCCAGATGAGGGAGGACTGCTCCGTGGACGGGAGGAGCCCGCGGAAGGAGCACGGCTGCCTCTGGCTGCCACGGACCACAGGGGCAGCTGGTCACAGCCCGACTTCCCCAGACGCCAGAGCAGGGGGGCCAGGGCGCCGCCGCAAACGTCCACGCTGTGGAAACGGTGCGTCTCGTACTTACTGTCAGGGCTGCAGGGCTCCCTCACGCTGCACACACACGCTCAGGGATGCGTGCCCATGTGCACACATACGCCATATCACGCTTTCACACAGTGCACACATGTGCGTGCTCTATCACACTCTCACACGTGTGTGCACACAGTACACACGTGTGCGTACTCTAACACTGCGGTCCCCAACCCTGGGCCAAGAACCGGTGACAGTCCGAGGCCTGTTAGGGACCGGGCTGCAGAGCTCCGCCGCCCCCTCCCTCCCCGTCCATAAACTTAGCAGGGGGAGGGAGCACAGCGGGAGGGGGTGGCGGGAGAGCCAGGGAAGCCCCACCTGCACTTACAGCTGCTCCCGTCACTCCTGTCACCGCCTGAGCTCCGCCTCCCCTGCCCCTCCGTCTGGGGGAAAATTGTCTTCCATGAAACTGGTCCCTGGTGCCAAAAAGGTTGGGGATGGCTGCTCTATCACACGTTCACACATGTGCACACACAATCCTTTGAGTCCAGCCTCTCATTTCCTACGATAACCCTGAGACCCTGACGGGCTGTGGCCGTCCCAGCTGGCTCTCTGGGGTCCCATCTGTACATAGGTGTCGGACGGCGCAGGCCCTGCACGGCCACCGTGGCCCTGGGAAGGTGTGGACCCGGCAGCAGAGGAGGAGAGGCCGTGTCCACATGCCGACGTGCCTGTGGCCCGTGTGTGGCCCGAGCGCCTGGGAGGGCCCCTGAGCCCTCGTGGGCTCCGGTTCTGGTGAACCAGGCTGTCTCGGGACAGCCTCTGCTCTCTGACTGCCGGGGGGCACTGCCGGGACCAGGCAGGTGGGGGTGTTGAGGACAGGCCTGGAGACCCCGGCACGCCCCCTTCCCTCCCTGTGCAGCAAGGCTGAGAAGAGCTGGGACGAGCACTGGGCGCAGAGCGAGACCAACCAGATCCCTCGCCAGCCCTTCCCCTGGTGGCCTCGGCGGTCGGTGGCCAGGCTCCCCGAGTCCAGGCTCCTCATCTCTAAGGTGCACGATAGTCCCGTGTGCCGTTGCCACGGGGCCCCTGGGAGGCAGCGCGTGGGCAAGCACACGGAACGGCACCGGGATGTGGGCCGACCCAGCCAGCCCCGCCTGCACCCTCCTGGCCCCGTCCTCGCCCATAGAACCCGACCGTGTTCCGGGCAGCCGCGCGCCCAGCTAAATATTCATATTCAGCCCCGCCATCCCCACACACACAGCCAGGGCCGGCACTTGGCCTTGCTTGCCGAGGAGATGAAAGCGGAAGCCGCCGGGAGGCTCCGATCAGCCTCTGCTTTCCCGGAGAAACACCATCACGCTTTCCCAGGAAATTCTGTAAGGCGTTTGGGGAAATGTGGTCATTTCTTTCTTTCTAAAGCTGCCCAGAAACGTAACTAGAGGACACAGAGTTCAGTCCCCTTAAGTGCTGCGGAAGAGCCACGCAAATGTCAGACTCCTTCTTACAAAAGCGGCGAAGTCTGACCAGAGAGCGGTGGGCGGGTCGAACGGGGAAAACAAGCAGGGAAGGGGACAGAGGTGACGGCGGGGGCCGGGGGAGCGGGCGGTGCGTAGGGGCCATGACCGAGCAGGAGAGAAAATGCTGGAAAAGGCAGCGGCAGAGGGGAGGGGCATCTCTCCCCTGGGCCAGGAGGAGACACCCCCTGCCCCACACCCGCCAGACTGACCCCTGAGCCCTCCAGGTCTGTCTTCACGGCCCCTCCTCTGCCTGACCCGGCTCCGCCAGGGCCGGGCTCTGGCTGTGACTCTCTCCTCAGGCCACACTGCCCGGCGAGCCCCACCCACTATCGCAATCCCACTTCCAGACCCCGCCCAGAGAGCCCCCGCCCACTCCAGCGCACCGTGAGGCTGCAGACCCCCTGACACCCCCTGTCTGGGTCGGGGCCACAACTCCCGTCTCTGGCCCCAGCACCTGCCTCGCTGTCCCATTGGCTGAGACACGTGTTCGGACAGATCCTTGTGTCCAGGGCTGGGGATGTAGCGGTGGACGGAGCCAGCTAGAGCCCTACCTTGTGCACGCTGGCCAGGGGCCCTGCCTGCTTCGTCCCCACCCCGCCTCCTCCCCTCCCCACTCTGCACCCACAGGCTCCCTGCTGGTCACCTACTGTCTGTCCCTGGGCTGTTACGTGTGCAAAGAGGGTCCTGGCTGCTCTGGGACAGTGTTATTCCCCCAGAAGCTCTGGCTGCCCGCCTGAGGACAGACATGTGTCCTAAAATCCGTGTCTTTGGGGACAGAGATGGAGGAACTGGCTGGTGAATGTGGCCAGAGCCCATGGAGATGTGGAGAGTCCTGCGGGTAGGAAGGAATCACCCAACAGGGCTGTCGTCCAGCTGGACGGCGCAGGTCCCAGCGGGCAGCAGAGACTGTCATGAGAGGATGTCAGCTGCCCCATCCATGGGGTCAGGCTGCCATCGGCTCAGGTCATCCAGAAGGGCTGCACAGAGGCCAGCTGGAGCCACCCTTCCCTCCGATGTCCTGGTCACCAGGACAACCATGCAGGGTCCTCCAAGTGTCCTCTGTGGCACAAATGCCATCACCCTGGACAGCCCAGCTGCCAGGTCCCAGTAAGAGGACAAGACTGTCCCCAGGTGCACAGGGCGTCCTCGGTCCCCGCGGGCTGCCTCAGATGCCAGGGTAAGGAGGCCACCAGACCCTGGCTTAATGCTCGCGGACAGAGGCTGGATGACGCGTGTGCCCTGCTGCTCAACTGGTCAAACACTGCAGGGAAACTGCGATTGGGATGTCTGTGAGCATGTGAGACCCTTATTATGCAAGAGCTTGGGGAAATTTCCTTGTTGGGCTTTTGCAATATGCCCTGCTGGGCATTTGAAGCTCTTAAAGAGAAAATCAAATGTATTTAGCTCAGAAATGCAGTTTTGCATGTGTAAAGGAATTTAATTAACTGAGTGTATAAATAAAATTGAGAATTTGATTAGTTCAACTTGGATTAATATAACAATAGTTAACTTCTTGAACGAGATGGCATTTCACATAACGCTGGCTGCATTTGGAGCCATCGCGCTATTTCTGGAAAGGCAGATTTCCAGACCCATTGCGCTATTATACCAAAGGTTCACTGAGGAATGTGAGTAGTTGGCAACGGCTTTTCTCCGGCAGGAGCCGCCGCAGGCCTCAGACGCTCCTGGTGACGAGAGGGGACGGACTTAATGTTCTATCACCCGGACTCGCGCAGCCAGCGCGTCTGCGACATTTGAGAAAATAAATGATTAAAATCGAAACACCAATGAATCTGTAACATGGGTGTTCTTGTCTCCCGTGTAGAATTTTCACAAGATTCCCCACAGGCTACAGGGAAAGATGGAAGCCACCAAAGGCGTCATACACGGTCCCGTGACATGGGCTCCCGCCTGCACCGTCTGTCCCTGTCTTCCACATCCGTCACCATCCGACAACGCCAGCTAACCCGTGGATCCCTGGACACTCTGCCATCTTCCCTCCGCCTGAACATTTTTACTCACTTGTCTTTGTGCTAAGTTGTCCCTCCACATCCAGCCTGGGGTCGCCTCCTCCAGGAAGGCTTCCTGGACCATTCTGGGAAGACAGACCACCCTCCTCAGTCGTTCCCCACCTGGCTTCCTTCCTCTGAGAGTTCTAAGGAGCCAGGGTGTGCACTGACGCGGGGGGAGTACCTGGTTTGGGGTTCTGGGTTTCACTGGGGTGCTGCTGCCTCGGCACAGCCGTCTGCTCGTGGCCCACAGTGAGGCTGCGTCTGGGTGGCACGTCCCCCCAGCACACTGAGTGATCGGGTCCCAGGAAGGCTGACCAGGGAGGGTGGCAGGGGCTGGGGTGGGGGGGCTGGCCCACCCCTGCGGTTTCCCGGGCTGGAGAGGTGCGTCCTGCTGGCGGGGCGGGCAGGACAGCTGCTTGCTCCCGGGGAGCTTCCGAGCAGGCTGGGAGGGGCTGTGGCTCCGGGTGAATGGGGCAGCAGGCGATGCCCACGGTCCTGTCCTGCCGACCTGCGCGCTCCGGAAGGCTCTACTCCCCTACACGATGTGCCTGCTCAGAATCCGGAGAACCCCACAGAGAAGATGTACAAGGGACAGGGACATTTACAAAACGTCCTATTCAGAGGGGAGTTGTGCTCTTAGAGGAAGCCACCGTCCCCGACACTCAGGAACCCACCTGCTTCTGTAATTTACCCTAAAGCCGGAGGGACCTGCCTCAGCCTGGGATGGGCACCCCCCTAGCTCCCCATGGTGATTCACTGGGGGATTATTCACAAGGACTGACGGGACCTGTGATGAGGCTGGCATCCCCTCTGGGGGACACCTGAGTGGGGGCTAACAGTGGAGAAACCGGGGTGACAAAGCAGCCGTGGCAGGGGTCCGATGTGGTCACGCGGGGACGATCCCCCGTGAGACGCAGCAGGCAGAGCTGGAGAACACACAGACACGCACACACGTGCACACATGCGTCCACAAGCCCCGCCCAGCCCTGCGGCCCAGGGAGGAGTCGTGCGGCTTTGGGGGCCTTCGCTGTAAACCTGCCTGGGTCCATCCCAGGGCCTCTCTGGCTCTACAGGCGCTCAAAAGGCGCCCAAGCCCCCGGGCGTCGTCACTGCTGCCGTCTGGATTCAGGGGGGTCTGCGCTGTTATCAGTCATGCTGCCCCGTGGGGTCTGCGCGGTCTGGAGTGTGCTGACGGGTCTGCCGGGAGCCTCGGCCTGTCAGCTCTGCAAGGCCCTGCAGACACCCGCCTCCCGCCAGGCTTGTCCCCACAAGGGTCGGTCGTGCCTGCAGACTGCTCCTCTCAGATGCCCCTGGTCTTGCCCGCTGTCCCAATGGAGCCGTTTCCAAAAGGCCACCCCGTCGTGGGGAGTGGGCAGGACGTGGAGGCCCCACCTCCTGGGCCTGGCATCTCAGCGAGTCCCGGGGGGTGCGCGGGCAGAGGCTGCCCCGGGCCGACGTGTTGGGACGGGGCCTTCAGGGATGCCAGTGCCTCCTTAGTCATACTGGTGTGCTTGGAAAGATCTAGAAAAAAGGTCAACTGTCAACTCACTATAACCAAAAGTGCTGCTGACCCTTCAGTGCCCAAGAGGGCAAGAGGGTCCCTCACACACGCGGCTGGTGAGAATTAAATTAGTAAGGCATTATTTCCGGAAGATAATTTGAAAATAAGAATTAAGAACCTTGGACATGTCCGTACTGTTCAGCTTCAGGAAAGAATATGAAATGCAAACAAAAATATATTCAGAGAGATGCTTGACACGTAGGGTTTGTAATTGTGAAAACCGGGAGATAAGGGTCCCTTCATTTTGGGGGCCATTAAATAAGCAATGCGTCCCCGACAGGAGCCCACAAACCCCTTTTAAACAGTAACAGAAGGCGGATTTTCATAATGTGTGGGGGGGAAAACCTATCATGTTAAGAAAAAGAAACTAAAAGTCCCAATCCCAATTGCATTTGCTTCGCAAACCCCACTACGGGAGGGAAAGGACTCGATTATGCTTTGAAAAGCGCAGGAAAGGAACAGATCAGACGCTAACGGTGCCTCCTGCTGGGGGCGGGGGTGGCATTTGAGTATTTTCCAATGTTCAGACTTTCGATACTCTCCAAACTTTCCACAATAAGTACACATTCATTTCACAGTCCGCAAAAATAAAAACTTAGAAAATATTAACTGAGCTGCACTGATTTTCAAACAGCCACCAGCCTTGACTACAATCTCTTTTGTGCACTTTTGTTATAACCATCACCCTACTCGCGGTGCTTATCGAGAAGCAAAACGCACATACGGCAGCTGCTCGCGGCCCAGCGCGCGTGACCAAGAGGGCGAGGAGCCCCATCGGAGCATCTGCACGGCTTCGCAGCTGAAACCCGGCCCGGAGGGAACTCGGAACATTCTGTCCTCGGTCACCAGCCCACGGCAGCATTTCTGCCGCTGAGCAAACAGCGCCGCCTCCCTCCCCCTGACCAAGACCAGACGCGGGATTCACGAGACTCTGCTGTAAACGCCGCCCCCAACGCCACCACGTGGGTGGCGTCCTGCCCCACGGCCTCCCCACCCCCACGAAGGGCAGATGGCGCCTCTGCTCCCTCCCTGCCTCTCCCCTGCTTGCTCCGAACCAGCCGCAATGTCCCTGAATCACTGTGGAGCCCCGTGGTTCCCCTTCCCCGGGTGCCTGGGAAGGTGGAGGAACCTGCACCGTCTCCGGGGGAGAAGCCACCTGCAGACCCTGAAGGTGGGCAGATCAGAAAGCTGCCCCCTGAAGAGGGGTCCGGCAGGTGACAAGGAGCAGATGAGAACGGGCCTCCGCAGGCTGGCCCGAGAAGCCCCCATGCACAGGAGCAAGGCCTCTCCCCAGACCCACCTGGGGCCAGAGCGGCTGCCCTGACCGAGACGGGCAGGTGTGCCCAGAGGACCAGGAGGAGCCCACGACTCCAGGAGCCACGGCCCACCCAGCCCAAGCTGCCGCCCACATGGCCATGCGGGCAGGAGGCAGGATGGAGACCTGGGGCCGCCAGGGTCCTCTGTGCTCCTCCATCCCCCTCCCCCTCCCCCAGGGAGCAGCCACCCAGCAGGTGCAGGCGTCCCAACCCCAGCAAGGTGGAGGAGCTAGTGGAGACGGCGGGTCCCACAGGGTTCCCCACGGTGCAGGGTAACCAGGTCTGCGGAGGGGCTCCAGGTGCCGGGTCCCCGGGGCCCAGCAGAGCGGCGAGGACCTGGGCAGCCTCGGATCCGGCCCCGGGTGGGTCCCACCCAGCGCCCGTCAGCTCCCACAGCCGCTGTTGCTTCCTTGCTCTCACCTCATTTTATTTCTCCGGGCACTTCAGACAGACCTAGTTTGCATTTGACGATGGCGGTCTCTCAGGTCCTCCGGGGCACACATCCGCTGGATTCTGCGTTTGTTTTCTTGGCTCTTACGCAGGTGGCCGCCCGTGTGCTGTCCGGCTCGCGGCTGTGATTTCGCGGCTGGCTGGGGCGGGTCTGCGCAGTTCAGGGGCTTTGACCCCCAGGCCCGTCTTTCAAAGAGGCTGCACACGGGGACCTGGGGCCCTGCGGACACTTCGGCCCCCTCTGGATCCGGGCTCAGCTCAGGAACTTTAGGCCTAAACCCTTGTTGTTTCTCCGTTTCTGCCATTTCTCCTGGTGACAGTCCCACCGGGCAACCGCGGTTTTCTGTTAACCCGTTGTTTGCCTTCCCAGCCCAGCTCCCGCGAGTTTTTTCTCTTTCCTTTACACGGTCGCTTGCTCTCCTGCAACCCCAGCACCGTGTTGAGGGCACGTCCCAGCCCACCTGGTCTACCTGTGCGATAGCCGCTGACGTCACCGCGCAGGCGGGGAAACCCACCTCTGCCTCACGGTGGCCCGATTCCTCCTTACTGATGACGCCGCTTTTCAGGTCCCTAAAACCCGTAGGTTCAGGCTTTGGTCAGAGCCTAGGTAGTTAACAAATCCAGCGGAACCTGACAGCTTCTGTCTTGGGGTAAACCAGAGCTCAGGACCGAGCCCAGGCCTTGCGCCCTTCCTGCCAGGTGCAGGGTTAGGGTCAGGGCGGCCACGCTGCCCCGCCCCCTCCCGACACCACCACCTGCATCCTGCACCTGCCGCTTCTCTGCGGCACACGGGCACCAGCTGCCGGTGGCGGGAAACCTCTGCCCACAGAGCCGAAGGAGAAACCGCAGGGGAAGCTGCAGCCAATCGGTCTTTCTCCACCTAAGGTTTGAAAGGCCCCTCTACCTGCACCCTCGCCTCCGCCGCGCCTGCCTCGGAAAGAGGAAACTGCAGCCCCCAGCCAGGCCCTGGCCGAGCCAGCCTGTGCCAGCAGGGACGCCAAGGCCAGCACCGTGCCTGCAGAGGCCGACGCATTTTTGGTGTCTGGTGTGTCATCCACCTGTGTCCTGTGGGCTCTGGGGACTTGGGTGACCGGCCCAGGTCGTCCTCCTCGCTCTCCCCAGCACTCGGTGCTTTGCCGTCTGCATCTAGCCTGTTTGGTCACGTCGGTGGGGGCCTTGCCCTGGCCTGGACCTCACTAAGCTGTCCCACCCCTGCCCCATCTCATGCTGGGGAGGGCCCCGCTCAGGCCCGTCACCCTCTTCTTGGGTCTCCACGGGTCCAACTGGCTCCTCCACCGTGGGGAGCTTGGGAAAGGCGGCCGGGGAGGGCCCAGGGCCCTGTTCCCACCCACCACGTCCAGTGCCTGGGACCGGCCCTGCACCATCCCTGCCACCTGCAGCTCTGACCCTGACATCGGCGCCATCTCCCAGACCCACAGTTCAGTCCTGGGCCCCCTCCCCTGGCCCCCTACTCCTAGGTCCCCCATAACCAAGAGCTATGCCGGGAGCACACAGGGGCCTCTCCCCACCAGGGCCACCCTCCTGCTGATTCTGGGCCCTTCTCTCCTCCGAGGGCAGCCCAAGCCCCACAGAACCCCTGGACAGCCCAAGTTGAGCCCCCAGTTGTTTTGCAAAGTCGGCTGACGGCAGCTGCATGGCCAGATGTTGGCCAGAGCGCAATGTGCACTTTGATGTGTCCCCTGCTCTCTGGGGGATCCCACACACCTCATCCACACCTGGAGAAAAGAGCTGCAGATCCACCTTCACGAGCCTGGAGGTGCAGGCCTGAGAGGCAGGACGAGACCCAGTGGGCAGGTGCGGCCAGGATGCTGTGGGACCAGACGGAGGGCCGGCTGGGTTCAGGGGGGTTGAGACCCTGGGCCAGGCAGAGCTGCCCCTGCAATGGGCCAGGGGACTGTGACACCTCACACGGGCCCTGCCCCCGGTACCTGAGTCCCGTCCAGACCAGCCCTGAGCACGCTTCATAACCACGGGTGCCCCATTTCTTCCTCCCCACAGGGACCAGGACGGCCCTGCCCCACGCACACCCCAGAGCTGGCCGAGGGAGATTCCAGGTTACAGACCCTTCCGGAAGCTTCCTAGGGTGTCCAGTTCTGCCCTTCTCTGGGCTTGTGCAAGGTTACCCTAAGGAGGGCTCCTGAGAATCTCGACTCAGACTCGGGGATGGTGTGCTCACTCCTTTAGGGAGATCCCGCCTCCCAGCATGCCCCACTGTTAGATGGGAACATGGAGGCCCAGCACAGGCGAGTGACCTTCCTGGGGTGGCACAGCCAGCAGGTTCCAGAGCTGCTCTCAGGGAGGGCGTGCACAGGCTGAGGTTCCGGTGTTTGCAGACACGCACCAGGCCAGAGAACCCCAAACCCCCAGCCCAGGGGTGCTGATCGTGCCCTGTTTCTCACAGGAATGCTGCTGCACGGTGTTCAGTCCGTGAAAGTTGAGCAAACTGTACACTTATATGTATTTTTCTGCATTAAATTACATTTCAATAAAAAGTTTTTTTTAAACTACATTTCAAGGCAATTTTCCCAAGAAAGGCTTCCTAGCAGCTGCTTTCGAGCTACTCAGCTCCTTTCTCTGAGCGTCAGGCAAGTAGAGCCCTGGTCCTCGTTAAAATCAGAAACATTGTATTTAAAGAGTAATTCCCCTTTAAAATGATTTATAAATAGTGGAGTGCTGTGCCACTCTTAAGAAGCATGTGACAGCCCTTTACGAACTGATACAAACAAACCTGAGAAGGGCACTGTGAGGGTGTAGAGTCAGGTATAGGATAGGGTGTCGTGTGTGCTGCGTAAAATGAAAAAGAAGAGAAAATACGTCCGTTCTCAGCTGCACCTGCGTAGACACGTCAGGAGAGGCACAGAGGCTGAGGCACCTGAGCCGTCTACGCCAGGCGGGGCTGGGGGCAGACGCCTCTTCCCACTGGGCCCCTTTTGTGTCTTGAGTTTTGTCCCAGGTGAATTGTTCCTGTTAAAAATGAATTTGATTTCTAAAGGGTTGGGGCTTATAGGCGGAGGCTCCTCCTCCTCCCATCCACGTCCGTTCCACAGAATTCCCTGACCCCGAAGGAAAAGCTAGAAAACGATTCATTCCTACGGGATCCACTTGCAAGATCAGACGACAGACGTCCTGCCCTTGAGCAGTCAGAGTCTGCCCTCCCGTAGCTGAAAGGAATATACATAAATCGTCTTCCGCATCAAAATTGTGCAGGAACACACATGCTCAGTGCACGTGCCGAGTGAGAGTCCCCAGATGACACACAATCAAGGCTCTTTTTTCTAATTTAGGAAAAAAAAGAAAACGCACATCTAAGCCGTGGAGAGCAGCATGGCAGGTCCTCAAAAACTGGAACGTGGAATTCTATGGTCCGGCAATTCCCCGCCTGGGCACGTACCCCAGAGAATTGAAGGCAGGGTCTCAAACGGGTGTTTGCACACCCGTGTTCACGGCAGCGCTCATCACAAGAGCCACATGGAGGAAACAGCCCACGTCTCCCTCGACAGATGAACGGATGAACAAAACACGGTCCTTCCACACAGTGGAATATTATTCAGCCTTAGAAAGGAAGGAAATTCTGACACCTGCTGCAGCACGGATGAGCCTCGAAGACATCGTACTAAGTGAGATAGGTCAGGCACAAAAGGTCAGATACCGCGCGATTCCACCTAGATGGGGTCCCTAGAGGAGTCCGAGCGATAGAGAGAGAAAGTAGGAAGGGGGTGCCGGGGGCTGGAGGGAGACGTTAGCGTTTCGTGGGGACAGAGTCTCGGTTTGGGAGGACGGAAACGCTCCAGAGCTGGACGGTGGTGACGGCTGCACGGCAGTGTGAGTGTTTAACACCGTGAACTGTAACCGTAAAAATGGGTAAGATGGTACAAGTTAGGGTTGTGTGTATTTTGCGACAATATTTCTTAAAAGCCTGTTTGATGAGGAGATTCATCTGACCATTTGAAAAGCACCTGGGAGTCGACATTTTCTTTCCAGCAGACAACTCCAGCTCAGCGGACGCTCCCAACTCGTAAAATGGAGTCGGGTGTTTACGGAGCTGGCCACACGCCTGCCTCCCGCCCGCGACTGCCCTGCAGGCTGTTGGCCCGAGGGACCCAGGCCACCCCGGCCCCCTGCCCTGTCCCATTGGAGGGCTCGCCTACCATCCTAATCCCACTCACAGCTCGAGACACAGACGCCGCTAACTTCGGCGGGGCACCTGCCCACTCTCCCAGGCCATCGGCGCAGACGGCACGCTCATATAGTGACTCAATTTTCTGAAGAATCAGTTAGCAATTAAACCGAGAATGCTTGGGAACAGATAGGAAATTCTAAAGAGAATTGCCATTTAAACTTTAACTTTTCTGAGCAACAAAGGGATAACAGGGAACAGCTAGGAATTTTCTCTTGACTTTCAGTGAGGGAATTATAGAAATTGAGGTCAAGTGCCCTTTAGGAGTCTGTAAATGAATCCATGACCTTGACGTGATGTGGAGAGCAGCGGGGGCACGTGACCGTCTCACGGGTGTGCGTTCACGCATGTTCCGATCAGCAGATGTCCGACGGCCAAGGAATTCTTGGCACGTTGGTTATGGGTCATTGAAAGCATCAGTTGTTCTAAGCAGATGGTTCTAGAAATACCGCTGTCTGCTGTAGGGAAAATAAGCACAGGCAGGGATTGTCCCAGCCCAGCTTCATCTCTGCACGCACCCAGTGATGTCTGGGGCGCACTCAGGGCTCACACCAGGCACCAGAGCGTGGCGTGTGCTCGCGGCTGGGACCTGCCTCCTGGAGGCCAGACACCCTCAGGGCCCACACACAGGTGAGACCTGCGGGAATGCGGTTCCCAGACCTTTGTCTCTGTCGGGGAGGACGAGGACATTTCCAGCTCAGGTGTGGACGATCAACCCAGAGCAGGGCTCCTCCTCTGCCAAAGGGCACCGGCTGGGGTGAGTTCCAATCTCACCACGCCCCACGGGTGCCTGCGAGAGCTGTGGTGGTGAGGAGCCGCGGCACTTAGCCTGCCCCCTAACCCCTGGGAGTCCTCGTCCCACCGACCGAGCCCCTTCGGCCGCCCCCCAGGGCACGGTCTCCGCCCACACATGGACACAGAAGTGGGTTTCAGCAGGGACGTGCTTTAGAAATGTAAGTGACCGCCATGGAGGTTTGGGATGGGTGCCGGCTGTGATTTGTTTAGCACAAGTTTGCCGACCGTCCAATTCAGGACCAGGAAAATCAGACCCAACAAATCACATCTGTGTCCCTAAACTCCGCGTAGAGAATCATGCCTGTTGCCGGAAACTCTGCTTGCGCAAGGAAAATCTTAAAGCTCCATAAGGAAAAAAAAAATGTCCTAAAAATTGGAAATGCTAAAAACAAAACAGAACACCCCTGTCAAGAACAGCTGGGAGACCTCGGATCACGTCCCAGAGAAAGAGGGCTGCGCTGTCCGCGTGCGCACCCTGTTCTCGTGGGAGCGAGCCCGCCGGGTCGGAAGGCACAGGAAGGGGGGTTTCACATTTGGTGTGAAGGAAACTCGAGGTCCGAACTGTCTGCAAACGGGTCGGGCTGGACTCTGAGTTCTCCTCCCGCTGTGCGTTCACCAGCGCCACGTCGCCTCCTTCTCCCGCCATTGCCGTGAAGCCTCCTTCAGCTCACCCTCTGCACCCGGCACAGCCACGCCTAGACGGGCAGGTCCTGCTCCCTCCCTCCAATCTCCCATGTCACCCACCTGGCGTCCACCCCTCAGCTCCGCAGAGATGTCCCTGCCGCCCTCAGGCCTGTCCTCGCTCTCCCTGGCAAAGCTCTCCCTCCTGCCTCGGGCCACCCTGGAGCAGCTCCCACGCACCAGCCCTGGGCCCCCCGCTGTCCTCACCCCGTGCTCTCTCGCCAGGCAAGCACACAGCTTCAATCGCCACTTATGTGTGTGCCTCCAGCATCATATGTTTGGTCCTGATTTCTCCCGTGAGCTTTGGACCCGACCACCCAGCAGCCTGCTCGGTGTCACAAAAGCTCCCCACACTTGATGCATCCAAGCAGAATCCCCTGACCCCGGCCCCGACACCTCTCTCTGCCCCCTCCCCGCCGTGGTCCTCTTGCGACGCAAATGAGCACAAAACACCCCACCATGCACATCCTGTACGAATTCTGTGCAAATCTATTGTTTGTCTATAATTTCACACATGCCCTACGAGGCAGACATTATAATAGAAATTTTAGATACAAAAACCTGTGGCTCTGAAATGTAAGAGTCTTGCCCAAGACTGCATAGCGGGTGCAAGAGCCAGAGGCAGCCACGGGCTCACAGAGGTTGAGGCACGCTGCTCTGTTGCTCGGCGACTCTGACCACGGCCCCGGCACCAGAGACTTAGATGGCGATGCCTGTTATCCGAGGCCAGGGCAGGTGGATTCAGACCCCACTGACCTTGACAGGTGACCCCGCTGACCAAAGCACACGTACGTCAGTACGGCCCTCGGCCCTGCGGGAGAGGAGCCTCGTGGCGCTGGCTTCCATGAGTCTCAGTGTCTGAACCAGGTGCCGACACAGACCTCCTCCACCGGGAAGGCGCCGCGTGGCCCACGCTGTGTCTGGGAGAAGGTGAGGGGACACCAAGGGAAGGCCATCGTGCTGCCCGGCTGCCTGTCTCCGTCCCGGGACGGCAGAGCTGCACCTTTAAGTTCCCAGGAGACCTCGGTCCGCCTGAGTGCAGCAACCTCCTCGAGACACGTTGAGATGAATTTCCATGTCTATGAAACCATGAATTATTGAAAAGCACTCAGGAATTTTTGTGTTCCATTTACACGAATCAATGAGCAGAGGGTGATGGGCAACCTTTGCTTTGCTGCGTTACGGTTTACAAAGGCAGGCAACGACGTCAAGTACACATGGAGAGCAATCTATTCACAGTTCCAATAAGTAAAAAGGACGGCCTTTAAAGGAAAGATCCAGAACCTATGGAAGCAAATGACGAGGTCAGCAGGCAGACGGAGTCTTTGAGTTTCCACACTGGGGATTTTCGAGTGTGTAGGGACGGAGTGAGGAAGACGGGAGCGGAGCCCGCATGGGCCCGGCGCTCAGCTCCGGAACGTTCCGGCACTCGCTGCTCTGCTTTCCCCAGCTGCTCCGCTTTTCCTACGGCCACGATACGTGAGATAAAGGAACTGAAGACCTGACCGAATGCAGACGTCACGCAAACACACGCCAGCCGTAAACGCGAACGTTATAGGTCTGACGGTAATTGTTAAATAAGATCCATTGCAATAATAACAAAAATTCTGAGGGGATTTTCTCCCATTGTCAAAACAGTTCTAGAATTTAGGCAGAAAAAGTGAAACACATTAAAGCATCAAAAAAGCATTTGAAAAGGAGAGCAGGTTTTGTATATTATTAAACCATGAAGCCACAAAAATCACCACTAGAAAAAAATAGACCTTTTTGTTATAACCTTGGTGTAGGGAAGGCCTTTCTTAGTCTAATATCAAAGCCAGAAACCACGAAGAAAAATGTTAACTAATTTGGTCTCATGAAAATGGAAAACTTACTCACATACTTATAAATCTAAAAGGATTTAAAGATAACTCTTACAATTCGTAAGTGAATTTGATAATCTTGGTGGATATGAAGTCGGTATGCAAAACTCAGCTGTATTTCTCTGTGAGTTACGTGCAAATAGAGAAAGAAGTTTACAGAAGACAGCATTTATAATAGCATTCAAAACATCAAATGCCCGGGAATGAACCTAACAAAAGATGTACAAAAACCTCTACCCAGAAATCGACAAACTATTCTTGAGAAGAAATAGAGGTTCTAAATAAAGATGGATCTAACAAAGCATGTACAGAACCTTCTCCCAGGAACCTACAAAACGTTAGCGGAGAGAAATTTTTACAGTTCTCAACAGATGAGAAGTTTTGCTTTCTGCTTTGTTGAGGACAGTTCTCCCCCAGTTAATCTGTAGAATCAGTGCAGCCCTGATCAAAACTCCCAGCAGATTATTTTTGCAAAAATTGACAAGACGATTCAAAAACGCAGAGGTCCCAGGTCCACCTTGAAAAACAAGAACAAAGATGTCGAAGCGTGCGTGGTCGGGGCCGTGGGGACAGCGTTTGTTTTTCAATAACTGGGGCTGAGTCTGTTCCGTGTCTATGCGGTTAAAGGCATTCTGTGATTTTGAGCAAACCGTCTTCTTAAAAGCTGTGCAATCTTACAGCTCACCAACGGAGCATGAGAACCTACTAAAGTCCCAATCACCACCACCTGAGTGTCATTTAAAACCTTTGCTAACTTGACAAATGACAGACACAGCCTTTTTCAGGGTGTGTGAGGCTGAGCAGAAATTTCCACGTCTTCATCATACGTGTGGCTCCTCACGGGCTCACATCTGCTGCCCACCTTTCTACCGGAACGTTCACAGTTTCTCTTAACGATTCGTTGTCCGGAGCCAAGATCCCGGCCATAGCCTTGATGCCTGAGCCTTACCCTCCCCCCCATAGTTGAAGTTAAGTTTCTGTTTCCCAGGAATGATAAGTTTTGCTTTGCAGCCAATGACGTGGCTTTGCATTTGCTATCCCTTTGCATTTGCTATTGGATGCCTCATTTACATACCAGACCTAATGGAGAACTGCAAGCTGTAACTCCTCAAATGCTTCCTGATTGGTCAGTCTTTTTTTGCCTAATTTGCATTGTGACTGGGCGGTCCGCTCTCACTTGTCTATAAAAGCTGTAACCTCATGCTCAATAAACGAGACTTGATCAGAATACTGTCTTATCTCCATCTCTCGCGTCTCTTGTCCCATCCAACTCCTGCTGCCTCCTCCAGGTTCTGCGAATAACGTACCCGCGGGTCGGGACACTAAACCTCAGTTTCCTTACCCATGAAAGCAGGACAGCCACCCCCACACCAAGGGGACTTAGGAGAATTAAACAGGAGCCTGGGCGGCAGGAAGCACTTGGCTAGTCTTAGATTACATAGAGACACCAACAACTGGAGATCATATCTGACAAAGCTGCAGACAGGGGCCCAGAGAGCTGGAAAAAACAGATTCTTGTGGGCTGGGGTGGAGAAAGTCGCCCCCAAGAGGCAGCCACCATCTGGGCTTGAAGAATAAGCAGGATTTAAAAGGGGAGTTAGGGTCAGGTGTGGTGGCTCCCACCTGCAATCCTAGCACTCTAGGAGGCTGAGGCAGGAGGACTGCTTGAGCTCAGGAGTTCAAGACCAGCCTGAGCAAGAGCAAGACCCTGTCTCTATTAAAAATAGAAAAATTAGCCAGGCATGCTGGTGCGTGCCTGTAGTCCCAGCTACTTGGGAGGCTGACACAGGAGGATCGCTTGAGCCTAGGAGTTTGAGGTTGCAGTGAGCTATGATGACGCCACTGCACTCTAGCCTGGGAGACAGAGCAAGACCCTGTCTCAAAAATAAAATAAAATGGAAGTCAGGGAAGGAGGGCACTTCATGATGGAGAAACCAAGAGAGGCAAGGGGAGGAGGCAGGAAGACCACAGCCTGTTTGGGAGACAACAAGATTCCCCAGTGTAAGTGAGGGTTTGTACCCAGGAGGTTTGCAAAGTGAGTTTAAAACATTTGTCTGGGCCAACTGCAGAGAACCTGGAGTTACAACAAACATTCATTACATGCTGGCAAGGCAGTGGGTGCAGTGCTCCATGCCAGGGAAGCTGGCAACCCCCAGAGGGAGACAGACACACCTTTAGCATAATGTGACACATGTCCACCGCAAAGGAATCTGGGTGTTCAGATGAATGAAAGTCTCTAGGCTGGGAAGTAACAGGCTGCAAGGAAAACCCAGCTTAACAGTTGGAGGATAAATTGGAAAGCAGGAGTTAGGGAGGAGAAACTGGAAGGCAGAGACCATATAGGAGAAGATACAAATGGTCCAGGTTATCCACAAGCCTGGGAATAAGTGGATGGTGCTGGGAGCTCTGGGTGCAGTGTTGGGAGCAGGCATCTGGAAAGGACAAGCATATCATGGAGCGAGGTCCACGGTTGTGGAGAGAAAGGGTCCTGAGGACACAGCCTGCTCTGGCAAGAGTTAGCTTCATCCGCCAAAATACAGCCCTTCTGTGGAGAAGCTGGGGGCGCAAGGGTGCAGTGTCAGAGGACCTCCTCAAAGCCCCCAGCGAAATCTTGAGAGATGAAATCCCAGTGAGAGGAAGGGGGCGCTGGATCCACAGGAATCCTGTCTCCCTGGGCTGGAGGGGAGCCCCGGGTCTGGCTTCTGTAGAGCCTGAAATAGAATCCAATTTGCGATGTCCCTAATGATGTTATGTAATGACATTACGTAAGCCCATTACATAAATCAAAGTCCTGCTACTGACCAAGAACGTCCCCTGCCCTGAGGCTGACCTAATCCCAGGACTGAAGGCTCTGTCCTTTGTCAGGGAAGTTGGATAAATCTATTTACCAAAGCCTCTGTCAAACCTTCCTGACCCCAGCATCTCCGTCTTTAGGATCCCTGGCACCTCCCACCTGGCTGGCTTCAGTCCGCCCTATCTCTTTCCCTCAAGACACTCCCCAGAAGCCCTCCCCACCTCAACCCACCTCCTCCAGCAGCCAGCCCCAGCCCCGCTCCCTTCAAACCCTCTTACACCGGAGGCAACTTCACTCCTGGGAAGCTGTCTCTTCCCAAGTACACCCTAGCTCACAGGCGCGTGCAAGTTACAGAAACCCCAAACAAAACAGTCATGTTTTAAGGAAAAAAGCTCAGTTCTCAGTTGCTCCTACAGTCTCCTAAAAGTCAACTGTTTACTGTCATGTCAGAGCTATTTTATACTGTTATAGAAGAAAATGTAAATTTAAAAATCACTGTAGAACAGTCGAGGCACAGTGGCTCACGCCTGTAATCCTAGCACTTTGGGAGGCTGAGGTGGGAGGATCATTTTCGGTCAGGAGTTTGAGACAAGCCTGAGCAAGAGCAAGATCCCGTCTCTACTAAAAACAGAAAAATTAGCCAGGCATGGTGGCACATGCCTGTAGTCCCAGCTACTTGGGAGGCTGAGACAGGAGGATCGCTTCAGCCCAGGAGTTTGAAGTTGCTGTGAGCTAGGCTGATGCCATGGCAGTGTACCCAGGGCGCAGAGCAAGACTCTGTCTCAGGCCGGGCGCTGTGGCTCACGCCTGTAATCCTAGCACTCTGGGAGGCCAAGGCGAGCGGATCGCTCAAGGTCAGGAGTTCGAAACCAGCCTGAGCAAGAGTGAGACCTCGTCTCTACTATAAATAGAGAGAAATTAATTGGCCAACTAAAAAAATATATAGAAAAATAAAATTAGCCGGGCATGGTGATGCATGCCTGTAGTCCCAGCTACTTGGGAGGTTGAGGCAGTAGGATTGCTTGAGCCCAGGAGTTTGAGGTTGCTGTGAGCTGGGCTGATGCCACGGCACTCACTCTAGCCCGGGCAGCAGAGTGAGACTCTTGTCTCAAAAAAAAGAAAAAAGAAAAAAAAGACTCTGTCTCAAAAAAGTGAGGAAAAAAAAAACCACTTGTAGAATAAAGTAACATGAAACAAAATTGTTGTCATATCTTTCAGCTTTTTGGAATGGCAGGATGCATCTCCAAGTGCTAAACTTTCAGCAGCACAGCATGGTGCTCGTGCAAGAGCCCTGGCATGTTAGCCTCCTGAAGGCCGCCCTCCCTCCCCCAACCCCTTGCCCG